>JAQIWH010000093.1:0-77418 GCA_034695005.1 Cryptops parisi | reverse complement strand
GAGAAAAGAAATTTCAAGGTCAGTGAAAATATTACCATTTGAATTGCCCCCCCCCCCCCGAATGTTCTGCATCTGCTCATATTCCATATATGATTATAATCGAAGTACCTGCAATACTAGGCGACACATGACATTTCCCTGCCTCACTTGAAAAGAAGCACCTTGTTATACTATACAGCTACAGCATGTGTTTTTTGATTTATGCAAAGTCTGCGAGTCAAGTACCGTTAAGGAATTCCTGTAATATTCGCATAAAACGGAAGAGCATAAACCGAATGTGGTTATCACGAGCCTCATTGGACACACAAAACTAAAACATAATATCCATATAAATTCAAATTTTGCAATTAAAACCATGTTTAATATACAGCACTAGCACTATAATACACCGAGAGACTACATGTATATACTAATTAAATTAATAACGACCTTCCCGTGCTATAGCACGGATTACCTACTAGTGACTAAAATAATATCAAAAAATAGAGCTACAGTACTTTGTTTTGTAATAGCTAGTTCACTTGGGCAAATATTAATTGTAAGGCTTCCCGTTTTAGCATTGTGCCAACAACAGTTAACTTATTAACTCTGGCTGTATGACTGACAGTTCAGTGCTTTGATGTTAAATTGAAACACGAGTGATGATTAATCGATAATCATTAAATGCACGTCACAATGATAGAGGAATAAACTTTGCTTTACCTTTTAGTCGAGGTGCCGTCGTATGCATTCATGTCCAATATTAAACTCAGATCAATTCTGCAAAATTAAAACAAAAAGTAACATTCAATAGGAACAACATAAACATGCTATATTCTAATCTGTACTAAAACAATATTGAACTTTGTTCAATGTGCATAAGGAAACAATTTATAATCTGGCTATTAAATGTTTGGTAAAAGTCTATAGTTGGGTTTAGTTTATGATTGTAATTTAGCTTACAGCTATGCTGTTATCAACAAGCCTTTTTTAGAATAATTTATGTTTCTGAATATTGTTTTCTATTGTAGTATGATCGCTTGAACTTTAAAATAAAATCATGAATATAAAGGGTGTTCTTGAAAAATCTGTCAAATTTTAATCATAGACGTTATTATCAAAACAAAGTAAAATGTTCATATGAACATGAGTTCGGAAATACATACTCATTTGCAGACCTACAACGATTGAGACACTAGACCTATCAAATTACGTGACTTCACCCTGTGTTATCTCGGAATTGAAGTAATATGGACCCAAGCTTGTATTGATTTTTGCTTTGTTTTTATGCGTAGCATCTGCGGTTAAAATTTGACTGGACCTTTTAGGAACACCATTTAATGCACATTTATAGCGTACATTAATCCTGACTTAGGCCTACGGATATAAAATCGGTTAGTATTATCTTCTTGAATAGACAATAATTTTGACAAAAACAAAAACGAAATTACCCCCGGCAACTTTGATGGGGGAAAAGACAGACAACAAACACAAAAAAACCTAACAAACTGCACATGACTACAGGGAAAATGCTATTGTTGGTCAAGTGCTGTCACATGTCAACCAATTCAAAGAAGTTTAACAAACAGTTTGAACTACAGAATACCCTCGCTCCCTCTCTCTCTCTCTCAACCAAATAGTTTCCAATCGTAGGGAGTCATTAGACGTCGGTTACAAATTGCCCTCTTTTGCTCCTCTCTTTCCCTGTGTGACAGATTTAGAACAGGGGAAAAAAGACTGTGCTAAAGGGCACACAAAGAGCCCGAAAAGTAAGGCCATCAAAAACAGTTATTAAAAGAAAAACAAAAGTTGACGGAGGTTTTCCAACATATTCATGCTTAGAAAAAAATATATACACACAAAACGAGGGGAGAAAGCGAAATGTTTGGAAGAACATTATTTTTTCCACCCTCATAGTCTTAAACATGTTCCCACTTAGGTCGGGCTTTTTTTTTATGACTGTTTATCTTGTCAATGTTTCATGTTTATCTTCCAATGAAAGCTATTTGATACTTTGTGTTCCAGATTGAAAAAAATTTCGCACAATGTTTCTTCAATCGTCTTGAAACTATTTTGTATTAGCTGGATAACAGCCAATACAAAATATACAATACATTACCAGTAATAAATACATTACGAAACGTGGTGTCCGAGAAACGTCTTTACAACTGTAATCCAAAACCACGGTTGCACAAATAATCTTGGACACCCCGTATGTGCACACTTCAATGAAATATTGTACAGCAAGTCCTGGCTTAACGTCGTTTACATAGTACAGCATACAATATACTGTTCACCATGTCTATATCATAGCTTACAGTATACTGTTAATTACAATGGTCTCACTTAAACGTTGTTTCAGTTAAAGTCGTGGTTTTCAGGAACCTAACCACGACGTTAAGTGAGGACTTGCTGTACATAAAACGTTTAGAGCGCCTAAAATTCCGAGGTTTCGATTTTACGCGTAATTTTTTCACGCGTTTTTCGCATAAAATCTTACATGTATAAGTTCTGTGATTCTTTTCTAAGTTATTTTACAAATTGTAATCAATTAACATGTTAAAACAGTCTTGTACCTGTAGCTATAAATAAAACAGTATGTACAAATTCACTAGCAGTAAAGCCCGTGCTTCGCACAGGAAAGTCACATCCAGGTATGTGACTATGTATATTTATGGTATGTAGGCATGCATCATCATTATTTTAACATTTGTGAAAACACTGGTATTTTGGAAAATAAGAAATGTAGGCCTACTATATACAATATATGAAATTAGTGATTTCTAATTCATTCTCGATATTGTAGTTTAGCATAAAAATCAATAAAACACACTGAAAAAATGTATATATAGAACGTCCATCATAAAACTCCAACATTTCCTGTTTAACTGAACGACAACTAAAATTTCATGGTGGACACCCTGTATATCTATTGAATTAGAACACATCCCCCGCGTAAAATTAGTTACAGTATACCATTTTAAACTTGTATACCAATCTTATAATGTATATATGAAGAAGAAAAAGAAAAATATCGTTCATCTTGTACATTAAAGATTATAGGAAAGATTTTGTAAGGGAATGAAAAACAAAGAGCGGGAATCACGCACCTGCTCCGTTGAGTTTCCACAATGCTTGCGCTACTGTTGATAAACCTGACAATGCCAACAAAAGCTCAAGATTAAAATCTCAAGTAGAATGAGAAAGACGAAGGGAACATTAAAAAAAAAAAAGTAAAAGAAACGAAACTGCAGCGAAATTACGTAAATATTTGGGTTTCGGGAAATGGAAAATTTGGGTTTGAAGAGTGTTTTTTCAATGAGAAATTGAACTTGTTCATCCACTTGTTCATTTCCAATTTTGAATTTTATATGAAGCAATTTAAAAGGAAATATTTTCCAACGACAAAAGTGCACAAACTGCTACCATTCAAAATGTAAATAAAAGGAATTTTAAAAAAACAAATCCAATTTGGCCCGTTTCTCCATCTATATAAATGAAATTGTACTCACGTCCGTCCGTCTGCTGGACCGAGAAAACCCAAAAAAATTAATACTGGAATAGACGGTTTCTAGAAATGGCATATAGTGTCTGTCTGTTTGTAAAGCCATCACGCAAACGGTTGAACTGACTTTCATAAATCTGCTGCTTAACTTAAGACATAAGCTATGGGTCATATTCGAATTTTTTAAATAGAAAAATGTGGTGGGGGTATAACTCACAAATACTTTTTATGCCTAACATATTTGAAATGCACTTTTGAAATGTTCTTTAGACTGTAGTTCAAATTTAAGCCAGACACGGAAAACAAATAAGCTATTCCTCAACCGGAATTTTCCATATTGCTTTACATAAAGAAGAGATGCAATAAAAAAATAGTAACGTCCTCTGACATTTGCTTACCTAAGTCGAGATCTGACATCATTCAAATGAGCTTCAGAGACAAGATCAGTTTTGTTGATTATGAGCAAGTCCGACAATGCAATTTGCCTGTGAATAGCAAAATAAAACAATTCAAATTAAGAAATATATTATCCGTATATTTGAAGTTAATGTTTTGTCTTATTCCTGTCTAGTCTTAGTCTTGAAGTTATAATACAGTAACTACTTTATTATACAGGGTGAATTAAAAGATCGGATCTATGGGAATACCGGTACTCGAAAGACTATAATAAGGAAAATGTCGAGTTAGATGTATAGTGATACGACTTTACAATAATGATATTTGCATCGACCTTGACATGAATTTTCAAGCTCATTGCATTGTTACATTAGAAACTGTAAGTCATAGCAATCAAGTCATATTTAGAAAGTTGTAGCTAATGATTCATTTAGTCAATATCCAGTGTCGCTTCATTCATTTCCAACAATTCAACTTAAATAAAGATAAAAAACAATAAAGCACCTAAAAGCTTTGAGTTTACATTAGTGTAATGCAGTGTTGTGTATACACTACGCTGCATTACACTGAAGCTTCATGGCAAGCTTGTAGGTGCTATCTTTATTATTATTCCAGTTGGATTGGTGGAAAGACAATACAGGTTAAAGCTCACTAATCCAGAAAGCTTGAAATCAAAAATGTGTGTATTGGCGGATTTTCTAAACCAGTGAAACTGGGCAAAATAAACTGTAAATTTTAAAATTATGAATCAAAATCAATCATTTATTCACTATGACTTTACTGTACATATAAAAATTATGAATAAAAACAAAAATTTATTCACTGTTTTTTGTTCATGATTTTTAAATTTACAGTAAAATTTGGTGAATAAATGACCATATTTGTTCATAACGGTAAATTTACAGTGAATAAGTGATCTACTGGTTCTGGAATAGTGAGACCCAACCTGTACATCAAACGACACTGGATTACGACTAAATGGATCAAACTCAATATTTTCATTATAAATATAAATTATCCTTTCGACTTCGAGTATTCCCATGGAACCATACGTTTAACCTATCCTGTAAACATGTATGAGAAATTACAGCCGGTAGATGGTTTTGGATAATTATTAAGTTCTGCTTTTACACATATTGTACACAGAACAGAACGAATCAACAAAATTCACTGGTAATAGAACAAACAGCATAGCAATAACAATCATCCAAAATAAAATACGAGGTTTAGTCTAGATTTGCAGACTATAAAATCTACAGTATAAGAGCTCACACACCCTAGAGTGCTATTAAGGATTAATTTCACATTGTACACGAATAATATACTAAAGTTATGTTATACTTTGCATCCAAAAATATGTACCGGTACTTAACTAAAATTGTCCACTCTTCTATTATATTATTTGATTTAATTTTACTTAAAATACCTAGATAAAATGTATCATGGTAGGCTACACTTCATGCACAATGGAAATGTAACAAACATAATAAAAATTGTTCAGACCAAAAGAGGCAGCCATTTATTCATTAAGACTTTATTTACTGTAACAGAAACTAATCGCGACACGCATTTCAAAAAAAGGTTTATAACCGCGGTAAGTACACGAGAGACGAATTAAACAACTTGTTTTCTTCAGAAGTGCAAAGGTTGGGATTGTAGGTGGCAAAGACGAAAAATTGCACCGAGGTAAATCAAAAGACAAAAGAAAACAAAACTGAGCAAGAAAAGCCAGCGGCAATAAGCAATACACTCGCTCCTCCAACTCCTCTTCCAAACACAGACATTTCATCCTTACTAAGGCAAGCTCTCTGCAAAGAATCATTTCCGGCAACTGCAAACTCGGCTGCGTTTTAATATCTACGCAGGCAGGCGTAAAGCAGTGCCACCTACTCTCGACAACACCGCTTGTCTTTGAATAATGGTGTTGCCGAAACAAGCTGTCGCACCAACTACCAGCTACTACTTTGCGAAAAGGGATGAAAGAAACACCTAGTTTTCTACGTTTCACCTTTACAACAGAGAACCAATAACAGGCAAGATCAACAAACTGAAAATGCAATAACAGCTCCAAGTTTTGTCTTTCTTTACATGTTTACTGGTGTATTGAAAATGGTACATAGCGACTTTCTTATGAAATGGCCATCATCAAGTAATGAAATTTAGCTATAAACAAGAAGAAAAGAACAACGATTCCGACATTCGTTGGATTAATAAAAATATTACAAAGTCCGACATTCGTTAAATTAATGAAAATATTACAACAGTTGGTCATTAGTTTTGAGTAGGCCTGCAGTAATGTTACCAAAGAAAGTTAAAGCTGCCAAAAACAAAAACTATTCTTTACGTTCGAGTACACAACGTATCTTTAGAGTCTACCCATTCAATGAAATCATGTAAAATTATTTTTCTTTATATGATAAAATATTATTACGAGTTCTTCTTATAACGAGAGTTGTGCCTGCATTAATTAAACTCGTTATATTAAGCTCAAATCTACTACAGAAACAAGTTGAGCTCAAAATTGCAAACTGTGCAGTTGTATACTGATTATATTGCTCAGTTAATGCAAAATTTGCATACATCTTTTTATCATTAGATCCTCAAAGAAGAAATTTCTTGTAAATTTTACAGTTGCGTTGTATTTTACATAAAAAACAAAAACATTAACTAATAGCATTTCATAAAAATCAAATTTCTAAAGGTTAACTGTACGAAATTCTACATACGTCACACAGTATTTTAGTTTGTCAATATCTAACTCCTTCCCAGCTGAAACTAAATTCAATTAGGTCTACATAATTTTATGATAAGAATCCATCATTGAAACAACCCAATTCAATTGTCTTTTTTTTTGTTGTATGCATCACTTTTTTTGTTACCATTACAACATCATTATGACACACGAGCAACTCTTGATCATGCTGCAAATAGCAAAGTGAAAAACGATTCTAAAGGAGTTAATTCTATCTGAATCCCTGTGCAGATGTTAGCATAAGTGGATTACGTTCGCCACACGCAAGTTGTTGTGATCATCAGGCTATTTGCAGGGAGAAGGAAAAATTTGGTGTAAGAGAAGAAGCAGGCTCAAATGACAAGCGGCCAATGATACTTGAGCGACAAATAATTCGCTGATCGCAATTCGATTGGAGGAATAAGGAGGAGTGAGAGAGGGGAATGTATCAGTGTTAGGCACAAGTGTGCGTGCCCATGCGTGAAAGTGGCCCTACATTATTCGCTCGGCTACCAAATCAATCGTAGTAGAAATGCAACAAGATTAGCCTCGCTCACCCAATACAAAAGAGAATGTCAAATAAGAAGATTGGAAAGAGAAAAGATACAAAATTTTCTTTCCTTTTTATTTTTAAAAAAAAAAAAAAAAAAAAATGTCAAAACGACAAAAAAAAAACTATTCTGGAAGAGAAGCAAAGACATTAAAGAAACTTGGATTTTACAATATAGGTTTCTCCATTTGAAATGCATCAAAACTACATTTAAGCAAGAGTGAATAACTCTTGTTGCAATAAATAACTTTACGTACAATGTGGTGGTATAATAAAATTATTCGAAATATAGTACATTTTTCAATTTATGAGAATTCCTTATATGCGATTTTGCTAATATCCGACCAAAAGGAATCCTCCCAGATGCTAGTTATAGGTGGAGAAAATTTCGCTATTAGGTGATTTGGCGCTGTTGGTGCACAAGTTACTAGATGCAGAGGATTTGCTACTTTGTGGGAATTTGGTATTATGCGATTCACGCTGTACCAAGTGACCAACAAATCCCCGAGAATCTTTTCAAACATTGTTGCACCCAGTAGGCCTACAGGAGTTGGGTACTTTTAAATGCAATCATTTGGACGCATCCATTTCATTTGGCCACAATCTTTAAAACGCCACTACTTTAAGCGCGAATCTTTTAACCGTTAATCTTTTAATCTCCATTCTTTTAAACGTCAATCTTTTAGCCTAAACTGACCTAAATTAACTTTACCAACTAACTTAACCTTACTGTCCCTACTTAATACCACTTTCTATTTTTCACTTTTTTAATTTGGGATTAAAAAACTCACTTAAAAACAGTACATAAATGCGTATGCCCAAATAATGGTAATTACAGAGAAGCAAACACCAAAAAGTAAAAATATTTATTTTATATATTTGACTTGCGATTAAAAGATTTAGATTAAAAAATTTACGATTAAAAGATCGTGGCCATATGATTGCGATTGAAATGACATACACGGGCCTACAGCTGATTTTGTTATATCTTGTTAGTTGTAGCTGTTTTTTTTATTATATGAAAAGTATGATTATCATTTATGCTAAAGTTACAGTTTGACCCTTAATGTAAAATTGAAACGATGTTAAAGAGCCTAAATTTGACTCTATAATCGATACAAGAGTTACATAAAAGTTGACAAAATCAAATTAAAATAAGCAGAATCAATTTGAATAAAACACAATCGGAAACATAAACTTACCTAGCTGCAGCTGGTACAGAAGAATCTGCTAACTTTTCTGATATTTGCTGTAAAAAATAAAAATAACATAATGAACACCATTGAAATGACTACCAGATGCAATGATTACCTAACTAATCCAAGAAAAATAATAATATCTTTTACTATCAACAATATAGGGTTATTCATAAACATATTACAAAAATTCACCACTCACTCAAAAGATCTTTAATTGTATTACACTGAGCGAATGATAAACTCTCCAAGTTTTGTTTTGAGAAAACCGCACGTACGTAGTTGCCGTGGTTTCCCATTAGGAAGCAGTTACTCGCAAATGTATTGAATTAAAACAACACGAACCAACGAAGTTTTCTTTAACCAAAATAACAAATGTGTGGACGACGACGTGTTAATGCGATGGCCACCACGATCACTGATTTAACCCCATGAGGATTTTGCTCATTGCCTAGCTATATCATGGAAAACATGCATACCAGGACATGGGCTCATCAACAAAAACTTCGGGAAAAAAATCGTGTCATGTGACAAAGCAGACCAAAATGCTGTCTGTATTGTGATGATATTGCAAGGTTCGCTACCCGCCCACACATGTGTGCATTGCGTGGAGCTCATCTCAGATGCAAAGTATCACGTGAATAGCTTGTCTCCGGAAATTCTGACATGAGAAAAGCTGTTCCTTTCGGACCCCGCTACATACACTAGAAGTTTGAACAGGAATTCAGAAACACCCCATATACACAGTTACATGACTGAAGTGCAATCAGTTAGGCTACTGACTGATGAATAAACCAAACATTCACACAAAGAATGAGCATACAGTATTGAAAAAACTAAGTACTGTATTGTATTTCAAAATGTAGGCTAGTACTCACCACTGTGAAATAAAATATACTATTCCATTAACCTCTTTATAATCATATCATAGCATACAGAATTACAATGTAATGCTGAGATGTAACAAATATAGTGAAACTTCTCTAAAGAACCACCTCCGAACGCTTTTGACAAGAACGGAATTATTTAGCCCACTGATTTTATATTAATAATACAGTACTACCATTAAAGAACCAGATTACCTGGCCTTACCTTCCTGAAAGACTACTATTCCAATGACAAGTCAATTTTTTAAAAATGTTTTTACTAGTTTTCAACAAATAGACCCTATACAAAGAATCTTTCCATTTAAGATTGCTGTTATCGCTCTTCGTTGGTTTGTAAGGCAATGCTTTTGTTTTTACTTGTATCTTTAATTACCAAACAAACAAGTTTGCAAATTCTGATTAAAATTGAACTGGACGTTAAACGAACATACTCAATTCTATGAAAATGTCAACCCAAACAACTTTTTTTTTCAAAGTAAGCAAATTCGATGCTGGTATAAATCTACCCATCTATAAAAGCCATGTAGGATCCTCTGTCCGGGCAAAAGTTACGCGAAAACCAGAAGGCATAGGAAACACCAACTTGGTAGGCAAGGTTAAACACTCCAAAAGGGTGCACCAGCCAGAGACCCCGTAACCCGAAATTGTCACCAGGGAATGTGCGACAATTATATAAGTGAGAATCTACTTTTAGTTGTTGTTGTTGTGTTGTTCATGGAGAGAGAGAGAGGGGGGGGGGGAGTTGTGTATTGAAACACCTGTTTTATTGGATAGTTTGTTTAGTTGGAGAGAAACAAATGCATTGAACACAGATCTTTGAAAAAAAAACATTAAAAATAAAATTAGCATAAACTTTTAACACTGAAGCCTCCGTAATTTCAATCCACTATTGACACCATACCTGTTTCATATTTGAACCTCTCACTTCAATAATACAATAGATTTGCTTGATCATGATCATTATAGCTGCCAGTTATTACCAATGATATGAACCAATAATGTTAAGATGTTGACAACCTAATTACCTAAATTGACCAACCAAATCAGTGTTCACTGAAACTAAATCATAATTCATAAGGCAACAGGTGTCCACTAAAGCTAAATCATAATTCATAAGGAAAACAAGTGCCCATCAAAACCTGCAAAAGATTTGTCAAGAAACTACTAGAAAATATTTCTATTTGCATGACTTGCCATGAACGTCTCCACTAACACTGAATATTTACCGACAACTTTCTAATCCAGTTAACTATGCCACACTTCACCAAACTAAATTATAAATAAAACCAAGTTCATTTTAAAACTATCAATGATTGTCTCAACAACCTACATCGAAAACTATCCAAGATTCAGCAGAACGAAACTGTGTCTATCTGCAAGACGGACCATTTTACTATAGTGAACATTCACCCAACAGCTTTCATATTCAAGCAGCGACTCGAAAAAGCTACGTTCAACAATTTTTCCGACACAACAACCGTGCATGATAAAACTATAAGAGCATAAAACCAATGCATGCCGCAAGGGCCGGTTTACTCCTTTTGGCAGTGAAAAGAACAAAGTTGTTGCCTATGGCTGCTGCCTGTGTGTTTAATGCTTGCACGTGGTGCCGTACCAAAGTCAAGCTTTACTTAGCGCGACACGTAATTTAAAAACATTTTTCTGGTGCAATTTCCTGGGAGCTCGGACGCGCCACAGGGCGAGTCAACATGAGCCTCTTCATCAGCACTGTTTGGCGAATGCCAACGCTGTGTCAGGCGTGTGTATGGAGCAGGAGACGACAAACACGGCCAGCATAAAGCCTGGGCTCCCACCACCCACATAATGAAAATCCTACAGCTTCCGCTAGAGAACAAAAGACTGCTGGTGGCATTCATGCCACACGGAAAGCCGCACTTAGTTCATGTCAACAACCATGTGCAGTCTTCTTCAACAGGCCAAAAAAAAAGGAGAAAAAAATAACACAAAGCGTTGCCATCTAAATGGAGTAGCAGCTATTTGTATTTACTTCTGCCAAGAGAAATCCACAATTGTTGTTCAACCGTGGTGTTGTTTTCGTTTGTACCATGATAAGACCAACTACTAACTAATTACAGCATGTTGGTTGACAAGATGCTCAAAGGCACGAACAGAAAAACTACTCAGTATGGTGGTCGAGTGTTGTTGGAAAAAAAATTTTCAACTCGTGATGGAATGGTATAGATTTTTCAAAAAATAAAATTTGATACTGCCAGTTAATATTAATGTACAGTGTGTGCAATGTCAACACATAGCCACGCTTGAACATCTGAAAAAATGTTGACACTTACGCATATTTTACAACCCAGACATATCGATATACATCTAAACTCAAAACGTGCAGTCCTGTTCGATTATTTTCCAATAGCGGAAATATCTTTTGCACCATCCACATTTGGTGAAAACATTACTAAACATAATTTAAAATAAAAGTAGCAGACAACCTCTTCAGGAAAGCAATAAAATAATTGAAATGCTCAATCTTTACACAAATTCTTCTCCCTACTAAATGTTCCTAGATTTTTTTGTACAAAATCACAGAATTTGTTTACTCGATATTAATTTTATACAAAATCTTGACAATCTGCTTGTGACTGTCTACTTTTCAACATATGAACTTGAACAATAAAACATCAAAGCTACAATCTATGCTGGTTAATTTTCTTTCAATACGATATGAATTTGTGTTGTGTCACCTTATGTGTACAGGGTGTTTTTAAAAGATCTAGTCACATTTTAACCACAGATGTTACGCATCAAAACAAAGCAAAAAACTCATTATAAACATGGGTCCGGAATGATTCCCTTCCGAGATAACGCAGGTTGAAGTCACGTAAATGCATAGGCCTATTGTCTCAATCGCTGTAGTTATCCAATATGTTATGGGAAATGATTAATCTGTGCATTTTCCCCATGTTAAAATTTTTGTTTTGATGTGTGCCTTCTGCCTCTGGTTAAAAGACGACTGGACCTTTCAGCAACACCCTGTATACAATATAATCATAATCTTTTTATCTGCAAGGGTTACATTCCTGAAAGTACAATAATTGCCACTGCGATTTACAAAACTAATGAATTAGGTTAGTATGATAAAAAAAAAAACTGCATTAAACGTCATAACCTTTTTTTTTAGACAGTCACTTTGTACCACTTTCTGTAAGAGATTAAAACTCGTGAATTTTATTGTGCAAGTACACTGCTCACAAAAATTAGGGGGTATTTCAAAATCTTCATACCATTTGTGAAATATCCTTTAATTTTTGTGAGCAGTGTAATATAATAAAGTAGTCTTCACTACCACACACTAGAACTACCAACTAATACTGTAATATCTTACTACCTAATTATGAGTGAAAATGATATCTGTGTAGACAAACTCAACGCCATCTAATAAAGTAAGGAAAAAACTAACGCTGACGAGAAATCCAAATAGCATTATTAAAAATTTGCATTATGACAAACTTCTGAGTTTAAACAAAAAATTCTACCAAAAAATCTACAAAACAAAACCGGATACAACATTACAACATTGTTAATTTGACCAACATCAACATCTCTTTTTGCCTGAAGTTCTGTAAAAAAAGGAGCTCATAATTTTTCATGAGCTCCGAGGCGTTTATTTACTCTGAACTACTATGCTTTTATAAAGTAAATTCTGTGTTCAGGCAGAAGCCAAATGAAAAGAAAAGATTTTTCTATCACAGAAAAAAGAAACAACTTTGCCGACAAAAGGAATCACTGACATTTGAGCTTCTGATGCCATCTGTGAGCAATCAGAAGAAACTGTTGGAGCATGTTTCAAAGCGCGAGGTGTCAACAGAAATTTGACGCTTCCGCTTTTATACAAATACACATGCTGAGACTTTGACTTGAGCAACAAAAAAAAAATACATTTAAAAGAAATAAAAACAACACCCTGTAAAAAAAAAAAAAAAAAATTTGAAAAAAAAAAGACTGCAAAAATAGCAATTTACAAAAAAAAAAATTATAAATAAATAAAGAAAGAAAGAAAGAGATAAATGTAAACTGAAATTCGTTGTCACCAGAAATAAAAGTGAAAAAAAAAATTATTATAGACAGAAAAAAATTTTATAGCCTTGAAAATGTACATATGGAACTTGTTTGCATTTTCCTAAAGAAAAAGGAAACCGTTTATTGATGCAAAATAAACTTTGAAAATCGCAGTTCCGATAGCTTTGGTGTTGCGAAATTGCAAACTGACAAGACAGATTTGTCATTTCGAAAATATCATACGTAGACAACATCAAAACAAAATAAATTAAATTACTAATAAAAATTTGACAATATTTTTGTGCGAAAAATATTGTGATTACTCTGAAGAGACACATAAAACACGTAAAAACATTGAAAACACAATTGGCAACAAAGTTTGTTAACACTAACGATCGAATTGAGAAGTCCACGAGAAGGGGAGAGGGCTGGTCACCTTTTTACATAAATTCAAGTTTACAGATTTCGTCATTGGCCAGAGTGCAACCCTAAAAGCATAATCGAACAGTGGAACCCCGCTATTCGTACACAATCCGTTCCAGAAGACTGTTCGAATCGTGATTTGTACAAACGGCAAATCAATTTTTCCCCTAAAAAATAATGTTATTGGATTAATCGATTCCAGACCCATGATGATTGTTTGTAGTATTGTAGCCTATACAGTAATACAGTACTTAATGCATAAAATCATACATGAAAATTATAAAACCAATAAATATCTTGTAACAGTATCAGGTGGAGGAAACTTATTGTTTAGAAGAGTGTTCACCATCCATGCAAACATCAGGCAACCTTCAGGTGTTTTTGCTTCCTAATTTCTGTTTCTTTGCACAAGAAGATGCTCGGGATTGGTACGAATTCCAAGATAACGTACGAATAACGACTTGAATTTAGTTAGACAAGTACCGAGTTGTACAACTAGAGGGGTGAACGAATCGCGGGGTTTGAGTTTACTTTCGAAAAAAAAAGGTTCCAAGTCCATTCAATAAAACCTCATGAACCATCTAGGCTATGTACCAAGAAAGCATAGCAAGTATACCATAAGAAAAGTGAAAATTCAAAGAAAACACAAAAAAAAACGCCTTTCCCGCAAAATTAGTAAATTGTTACTCCAACAGTTTTAATTAAAACGGTAAAAACGGCTGGCACCTTCAAATTTAAGATTAAATAAAATTCCTGTCAACTGCATATGTATAGCAGGAAAATGAACAGGTTTTGCAAAAAATCTGTTGACTTTAAGTTGACAGGCTAATTTAAAAATGCAATTACGCCGTTATTCCAGGTATCATGCTAATATATAAATGCATTTACGTCGTTTTTCCAAAGATCTCTATCTATCTTTTCCATTGTTTTGGAAAGGAAGCAAGCAAGCAAAAAGTGAAGCAATAAAAAGAAAGAAATCACAAAAAATTTCAGATTTACAATATATTCTTGCTCCAAAAAGTCCAAAGTATACACAACCCAATGTCTTTATGCTATAGTCTTGTCTAAAATGATTCGATATATCCGCTTTTAAGGAATAACAACCTAAGTGGATTTACTTCGTTTTCTCCCCCCAACTCAATTGTTAGCAGTTCCAATCTGTAAACTCAATTGTTAACAGCTTCAGTTTATACCATTTATAATGTTATGGTTTTGATTAACTTCGAATTGACACGTACACTTACAATTGAGTTTTGATTCTTTTGTTATCTGACATTCCCTTTTAGCTGACATTGCATTTCATTAGACCATGTCATCAGGCAATGTTTTGCTGATGTCAGAGTTATCAACTGAGTAATATATAGGGTGGCACATGAAACATTTTACAACTTTGTAAGCGTACAAAAATGTATTCAAAACAGTGAGACAATTGAATGACTTATCATTTTGTAGCAAAATACATTAAGTTGAGAACAGATTGGTGATATGGCAAGCAGTCATTCCATCCGTAGTCAATTTCTTGCTAAAATTGCTGTAGCATATCAGGCTTCAGCTGCCCAGCTTTTAGGAATAACAGAGAAAAATAGAAAACGTAGTGAAAAGTTGTCGTAGTTAATGTAGAAATTGAAAAACATTCAATTGTTAAGTTAGCTCTTTAAAACATATCAATGACAAAAATATGAAAAAACATCGTGCTGTGAGTTCAAACAATACCACATTTACCACATAACGCATGCGAAGCCGCTGGTGCTCACGGTAGAAGATTCGGGTACTATGACATCACGCGAGTCAAACTTGATATGTTTTAACCACACAATAATGCACTGAATGATTCTGCAAGACACTTGAATACATGTATATGCTTACAAAGTTATAAAGTCCTTTCTGGACAACTCTGTATACTCTTGCCCGTTATTCATTGTGAATCTGCGAACATTTTGCTCATCTGTCTTTCAGTCTCGTTTAGGTTGGATAATCAAAACTTATCTGAGATTCTCAAATATCAAATTTTTTTATTGTATTGTAAATGAAAATGTTGAAATGTTTCTTACCTCCAAAATGTATTTGGCATCAACAACAGTGACAATACCTGAACATAAAAGAGTGCGCACTGAGTAAAATGCCAATTGTGTACTGTAGTTTGAATTTTCAAGATATTTTTTTACCATCTAGCATTATATCGGAGCCAAGATCTTTATCCATCCAAAATATTCCAGCAATGGGTCCAGGATCAGCTAAACCAGACGTCTCCAACAAAATGTAATCAAATTTTCCCTTTTTCGACATCAATTGCTCTATTGCTTTCACTCCATTATCCCTGAAAGATTATATTAGACATAACTATTTTGATCACGTGAAACTATTACTCCAACGTACAAAAAAAAATGAATAATACCAAAAATTTTATACGTTGCACAAAAGTGGAAAATAAATGTGTGTAGTCCATATTCTCTTTTTTAAATTATAATAATCTAGTATTTTTTAAATATCACTTACTTAACGGAACAGCAAAGGCAACCATTTCGTAGCTCTAACCACTCTTCAAACATTGATCCATTTTTAGCAACAGTAACATTCTTTTCCATAGAATCACCGTCGCCAAATTCGTTTAAAATCACTGCAATCCGTTTATTATGCTGTTCCGTCAAAATGTAGTTCAACAAGGTACTCTTGCCTGCACCTGAGAAAGGAAACATTCCAAAACATTCTATAGCAAATTTTAAACTATTGTTTTTTTAATGAACACAGAATAGCCGAACATAAATTACCTAAAGCACCAGTTATAACCGTAACTGGAATTTTCCTAACATCATTACCCTGCAGCTCGGGAACTTCATCATCGGACGAATCGGACATAGTGATACCAAAACAAGTCGATGCCAACCACGAATATGTAGAACCACTCATTTCATCTTCTGAATATGAAAAGAAAATTGTATTATATAAATACAAAATTAGGTAATTCAAAGAATCCGTTAACCGTTCTTGCAGTTTCATGTTTAAATGAAGAGTTGGATGAAAAAATGACGTAAATCCATTTATTACGTCGTTATTCCTTAAGATGCATATATTGAATTGTTTTAAATCAGTCTATAACATAAAACCTATAATTTGCACTTTCGAACTTTTTGGAGCTAGAATATGGAACGTGACTATTGTGAATCTGAACTTTTTGCAATTTCTTTGTTTTTGTCGCTTCACTTCCAAAACAATGGAAGTTATACTAATCTTGGGGAGAAAATAGCATAAATGCATTTATAAATTAGCACGATATTTGGAATAACGACATAATAGCATTTTTTTAAATTAACCTGTAACTAGAGGTCTGTCAACTACAATTAAAAGTTTTTTTTTTTGCAAAACCAATTCATTTTCCTTCTATCAATATGTAGTTAACAGGAATTTTATTTTTAATCTTAAATTCACAGGTGCCACAAATTTTTGCCCTTTTTCTCAAAACTACAGTTTTTGAGTAACGGTGTTATTCCATCCAACTCCCTCAAAAATGTATTAAACTTAAATCAATGTAAAACATCTATTTTTCAATGAATTGAGACACATGTCTTGTTTTTCAAAAGTCAACACAATAGACACGATATTGATTATTCTATTACTTAATATACCTTTAACTGATCAGATAAATGTCAACACTGGGTTGTGTAATAGCCTGCAGTTCTCTGTATAATCAAGGGGCTTAAGTATAAATACGTACCACTTTTATGGCTATTCGGTGACGAACGTAAACAGGTTTTAAATTACTCGACTATTATTAAATTACCCACAGATATTATGCAAAACTGTTCGTCAATCAAACTATTGTATCTGTAACCAATTTAAAAAGTGCTACCATAAATTCAAATGAGAAACCCTGCAAAGACTGTGAAAAATCAAATGATGTGAGAGCACGAGGAATCCAGACCTGGCCACTCGAGTGAAAATCATATGGCAACAGGAACAGCATAAGCGATAAAAAGTTATTAGTTATGTTACAGTTGATGATTTTTTGTCAAATCTTTGGTATTTAAACTTATATTTAAATAAATTTTTAATTAAAATGATAAATACATTATACTTGTAATTGTTTTATAAAAAGTTTTCAAGATGACATGCACCTTCTAATATTATTTTTTGAAAAAAGATTCGTGTGTTGCAGGAAAATAGGAAAGTTCCTAAACAATGTAGTTGTTTTACATTTAAAACCATAACAAAAATACTGCAACTAATTCATTAGCTTAACTAAATACAGTAGTGACTCTAATCCGATTCGTCCAGTAATTCGGCAGGTAGCAGGTACATGAAACTGTCTTTAAACGCCAAAAACCAAAAACAAATTGATGAATTTCGTGTCAATGCAGCGATATTGAAAAAAAGACTCAATAACTAACTGCTGTAGTTTTTTTCTTCTTGTTTTCATACTTTGTATAGTACCCAATATTGTGCGGTTAGTTCTGCTAAGTTGGTATATTAATAAACAAAGTGATTGGTTCCCAAAATCCAGTACTCCAACATCCACTGGTTCGACATACGTCTGATTAGACAGACTCTGTAGTTCTTTTAAGAGAGATTGGTCTCGTTGGGTGTATGTCAAAGATAGTAGATCAGTAGATGGTTAGAACCATCTTAACCATCTACTGCTTTTGGTGTATGTTCTTCCAATGTTCGTTTCAGTGGTAACTTTACAAACATAAATTTTAACTCACGTGAAGATCTTTTGCATAGATATTTGAACCTAAAAAAGTAAAACCTTTTATAAAAGCAACACAAGAAGTAGCATCACCAAAACATTGTTTTCAGCTTTGAACAACTGATCGATAAAATAGATCTTCACGAACCTTCACATTGAGCGCAGTATGTATTTCCAAATTCTTTTTCTTGCTCACCGACTTCTGATCGTATGCTTCATTGGTACAACATACATGTGTATGTGGCTGTTCTCAGCATACCCTTTGAAGCAAATAACCTCCATCTATATCAAATATAATGCATAGCTGCCAAGAGCATAACGTGTAAAATAGTTTATACCATAGCCAACATGCACAATATTTTAGCATTCTTGTATATTCAATTATGAGAAATACCAGGACTTGGAAAACAGCCATGTTCAGCTTCCATTTTATTACCTATGTATTTTTTTTTCTCAAAATAGATTTTTCCCCATCAATATAAATTCAACATTAACAGTTTTGTAGCAAAATTAAAAAAGAAAGTGTCTCAGATATTTACATAAAACTAGTATAATAATTATACAAAACAATTACAACAAAATTGATTTTACAAATCAATGTTGTCATCTAACCGAATGTCCATTCTTTCTCAGATGAGCAGTGGCAAGCTAATTCTTTAAGATGACGACAGGGTTCTTAAAAGTACCAATTTGTTTTTTTTGATCAAGTTAAAAATGTGAAATTGATTGCCAAACATCATTCATTGTATTACAGATGAAACAGGATATTGTTTAGAACGATTTTGTTGTTTGTTTGTTTTTCATATAACATGAACCAAATTTCTGAAATGAACCATAATTGTCAACAAATGAAAATGAGACAAACAAACTGTTCAAAAAATCTGGATAACATGTAAACACGTTAACTGGGATTTTCTTTTATGTCATGCTGTATTTTGACTTAAATGCATTTTGAAAAAAAAAATTCAACATTTCAGCAACAAAAAAACAGCACCACAAACTTAGGCACACTTTTTTTTGGCCTATTCCAGGAAATTTTAAACCATGGATTATAATACTGTTTTTCTTTTCTTACTTTTTTATCTACAAAAAAAATAATAAAAATGGAATGAAACTGATTAAAACTAAATAAACATGATTTGTGTTCCTTGAAATCAACCAGCTTAAGAACCCTTATATTCAAAGCTACAGTGAAAAATTAGGAAAAATCAAAATTCAACACCGGACATTAATTCTTTTTCGTAAACCGATAACTGTGGCACAAGAACGGCCTCTATGAGCAAAACGTAATTCACTTAGTAGAGACTGTTTCGAAAAAACAAAATGTAGACATAAAAGAAAAACAAAAATGAATCAAAAACTGCATTTACGAACAATTCTTCTCTGAAACAAAATGAAACAGCTCAACAACAACAGAAATAAAGGCTTTGTTCCAATTTGAACCATAGCAGTTTCATAGAAGAATGAATTTGTTACGAGCAATGCATTCTATAAGAATCACTGCAAACAACAACTAAAGAGTTTTATACATTATGATCGCTCCCTCGGAGGTCTCGGAAAAACATATTTAAAAATAAGTTTTAAACAAGAAAAACAAAAACATCTTTAGTCTACTGCTAACTGCATGAAGTTGTAGCCTACATAATTACATGTTATAATTTATAAGGTTAATTAACAATGTGGTCAACATAGATTATTTACACAAAATTTTTTCTTTCATTCTACTTCGTAAAACACAATCATACATGAAGAGTGAGGAATATTCTGCAATGTTCATCATATGAAAACAAAAGTGTCCCTTTTCTCGTAATATCCTGCATCAATTGCAATTATGTAAGCGGGGTGCTTTGTTTCCATTTGTTGTTTTTTTTTGCTCACAAAGGGGGTGTTGATTCACTCGCAAGTTATGTTAGAATTATGTACATGAAAGGCTCTTTTACAATTTTTGCAGAAAAAAAAAAATAATAATAATAATATAAAAAAGTTGGAAGAAACTTGAATATTTAGTTAAGTTAAAAATTACAGCAATGGTGAAGATAATTTAGTGTTTTTTTTAGGCCTCGAACTTGTGCTATGGGGAATAACTGTAGAACTTTACAGCTCTTTTTTATACTTTGGCCAGCTAATGATAAACATCTGCACCAAACAACAATGAAATAGATGGTAGTGAGAATTGATTTCTTCCAATGAAGAGTAGGGGGAGGGGCTTAGCAATTTACCTCAAGTATGGAACCACAAAAAAACAACAACACAAGGCTTTTAAGTTTGCATAGGTCAGGATGGATTTTGAAAAAGTGCAAGGAATTATGTACAATGTGGGCAAACTACGTTCAAAAGCAAAAGAAAAAACGTTACGGACTTAAAAAACATCAAAAATCTACATAAACAAAAAAATTCTGCTAAGCAACACATTCTAAACAGTTCTACCGATATTATTAGTTTAGTCATCATGAAAAAAAAAAGTCACCCGGAAAAAATAATAATAATAAACTCATGATGGTGTTAAGATTTCAACAAAAGCTATACACAATTGGTATATTTTTCTTCTTTTTGATGTCATAAGTGAGGATGGGTTAACATTCTCAGATCACTGGATTGTTCTCGTTTCGAGTGACATTCGTCATTTCATCACCCGCATGTAGTAGCACAAGTACGAACAACTTCAATCTTCAACTTGTTTGTTTTTTTGTTGTTGTTGTTAATGTCTAGTATTAGTGACCTGACCAACAATACTGCATTACAAGTGTGGAAATGCTGAAACTTCAGTTTGTGATTTTTATTTTTTGTGCACATCTCTAAAACGCAACTCCCACAAAAGTTTGTTTTAGCTTCTGAAGATGGTCATTGATTCATGAAAGAACACTGAGAACAACAGTGCCTTTTGCATTTTTTAGCAACGTGACGGCTTTCTCGTGGTTGTAGCCGTCCAACGATTCTCCGTTGACAGCCAGAATCTGATCGCCTCGTTTCAACTGGCCATCCTCAGCAGCCGCGCCTTTGTCAAACACGGTTTTTACGTAGATGGGAAGATCTCCGTGAGGACTTCCGTAACCTCCCACGATGCTGAATCCTAGACCATCCGAGCCTCGTTCCAAAACAATTGTTTTATACTGTGGTGTAGTCCTGAAAGATATTCGGATGTTAACTTATTATATTAAATTTGTTTAAATCTACATCATTAAGACAAAAAAAGCTGGAAAAACTAATAAATATAATTATATCATTGTTTCTGTATACAAGTAAATAACTATTACAGGTGTAATAGTTATAATTAAAATACAAAAAATCTCCATGTTACACTAATCATTCAAGAAGCATGTACATTGTAAATTCGTTCAAATTTACATGATTCATAACCAAAACGTTTGAAAATCCAAAAAATGTTTAAAAATAAAAAATAACTTCCAAGTTTACATAATAACCTCAATTCTATTTACCACGTGAATTAAGTCCTATCTGTTCAACAAAATGTATTATATACACCAAACATGTAATTTTAAAAAATATATATGTCCTAGAGTGAATAAAAAATACCTTAGCAAATAGGGTACTTGTGGGTTAACAACTAGCCACTGATATGAGGGCACTGTAGGTTAGGTGGTTTAAAACAAACAAAAAATGTACTACGTTATGTAGGCCTAGTAATACATACTGTAAAGGTCCCTTTGCTCGTGAGCAGTAGTGTAGGGCTAAATAAAAAGATGGGTACACGCTTATGATCTAATATGGCATATTGTATAGGAATAATGTTTTTTTTTTTTTCAGTGAAAAAGGTAGGTACACGCAAATCCCAAAAATAAAAGAGTAAGTACACGGCATGTACCCTTGTGTACCCCCGACTACACCACTGCTCGTGAGGCCTTAAATTTTGTGATTTTCGCGAGATACCCTTAATTGCGAAAATTATGGCGTCGCAAATAAAATACTTTAGGACTCTTTGGAACAAGACCATTGTAAATCTGAAATTCGTGATTTCTTTCTTTTTGCTGTTTCACTTCCTGGTTGATTCACTTGCTTGTTTCTCTTCAAAACAATGGAAAACATACCGATATTGGAAATGGTAAATGGATTTATAAATTAGCAAGATATTTGGAACAATGGCATAATTGCATTTTTAAATTAACCTGTAACTTGAGGCCTGTCAGCTGCAGTGAAATTTGTTTGTAATACCCGTTCATTTTTCTTCTATAAATATGCAATTGACCAAAAAAAAAATATTAACTTGAAAGTGCCAGAAGTTTTTGCCCTTTTTCTCAAAACTACATTTTTTTGAGTTACGCAGTCATTCTGCAAAACTTCTCAATTAATTAATGTATTAATATTTTTCATAAAATTAATATGCTTTTGTTTGTTTTAACTAACCTAACCTACAGACATAAAGCGCCCTCATATCGGTGGCTAGTTCATCAGTACCGTGAATCATTTTAAAACAAAACGTTTTAATTAAATAATTTTAAAAATTGCCAAGTTAGCTCAGCCCTGTGCCCTTACAGTATAGTCCTAACTCAATTTGCCCATACAGCACGACAAATTTGTTATTAAATAATAGCGATACTGTGTAATAAGCAAAATCGTGCAATATTCTAGGCATAATACATTTTGGATATTCATCGCTTAATGTCATTTATTCACACAATGTTTCAATCTCAATTTTAATCACATTAAACGAGGATTATCCGTACTTGTGGCATCCATGCAAATTTAGATACAGTTTAACATAACAGTCCAAGAGTGTATGTGATTAGAGGTATCACAAGAGTTAGACAGAAAAACAAATGTTTTATCATCATAACTAAATTAACTTTTAAACAACCCATAAATAGTTTAAAGCATCAATTGGCATGCAAAAGGTTGTTAACATTCATGATTAAGAGTAATGCCGTACCTTTACTTTTTCCTTCTGTGTTGGCATAAAGGAATAATTGCACATTGTTATATGAAAAATCAAAAGTACACATGCAAATGTATCCTTTGAAGTGGTAGTGAAATGTGAATAGCTTATCTGCATATTTCATCCACATTTTAAAACACACAATATAAATGCCTATCCTATAACAAACCTAGCTAAGGAGCAACATCCAACTTATTATAAAAAAAACAAAAAAACTTTTGTGACATAATTCCACCCTGCAGGATTTTTTTCCTGTGTTACAACAGTCTATCAAGTACTGTACACTAAAAAAATGATTTTTAAAAACACTATATGAAAATTTTGACATTGGTATTTGTCAACAGATGTCACCCTATGTCACCGTGGAATCGATATTTGTCACCAGATGTTGCTCTATCTCTCAACTCACACCATAACATACTTCCCACAGTATGAAAATAATCACTCACATGTGAAATTAATATAAAGCGTGTAAAAGAATAACCATAAATAATATTTTAGGCTAACGTTTTTTTTACTAAATTACTTCCATTACAAACAGTTGCTTCTGCAACATGATTCAACACATGCATTTCCAGTCGTGCCTGCAAGAAGTTATTTGATGTGGTGCTAAAGTTCTATCATGCTAATTGTAACAATTGCAAGAGAAGATAAGCTAGTCGGACATTTGCAGCACACCCTCTAAAATATGATAAAAAAAGGACTTACGCATCAGCAATTCCATTGGGATTAGGACTAGAATCATTTGAAATGCTACGATAGGGTGCGACTTTTAGTCGCCCAATTTTCATGTGGATACGTCCCATGGTAGTCTAAATTATAATGCATCAACATAACAATACATGCTATTATATTAACATATATTAGCATTAAAGTTACAAAAAATATGAAGCAAAATTCAACCAACTTTAAGCACAGCAGCAGCCTGTTCCTGAGTGGCAGTTTTTAAGTCTTGTCCGTTAACTATCAAAATTTGATCACCCTGCATAAGGCGACCATCTGCTTCAGCAACTCCCCCTTTTACCTAAAAGTAAAACAAATGAAGTAGTATAAAACACTCAATTACATCTACATGTACAGCAGGCCTTCAATTTACGTGACTTTCGCTATTGTGCGATTTTGTGCAATGGCAAAAGTCACTGAACCACTGAAGGTTTGCCACTTCACAGGAATTTCGATACATGTAACGTTCAAAAACATATCCCACACATAAATGAAGGACCTCCAGTATTCCAATTCATATGAAAATGATAATATATAGTTTTTACCACATCGGAAACAAAAACACCAGGTCCGTTCTTGCGGCCCACAATACTGAGTCCAAGTCCTTTTCCAGGCTTTTTGATCAGCTCCACCTCCATAATTTCGTAAATATCTTCTTCCCTGGCTTGTCCTTCTTCCCGATAAACGACCATCTTCACTTTAGCGGGAGTTTGTCTCAGTGCTGCTATAGCATGTTCGTGAGATGCATCTCGTAAATTTTCATGATTTACCTGCAGAAGAAATAAACAGATGTAAAATCTCTCACAATCAGACGTGTTTTATCACAAGCTAAATTTTAAAATTATTAAAACATTCGTGAATGTCACATACATTCAATGCAAGAACGAGGCAAACCAGAACCCGAAGGTGTTTCCCAGTGCTGCAGCATTGGGAATTACTGTTTACCCCATGGTGACAACTCTGTTTATACTCACATGATGATCACCATAATGGTCACCCAGTAATTGTTATTATACTAAACAGACAGACAATGAAAGAAAGAACAATCTAGATTTCTGTTTCTAGTAATTATCTTATCCAAAGATGGAAACCAAACAAATCAAGTGGGAAAACCTTATTAAACAAGTTCCCCTGTGATTCTATATTTGGGTCGACTACAAAAAATGTTTATAAATTTCTTTTCTAAACCATCCACATTTTTTTTCAACACAACTTGCCTCTAAAATTTGATCACCAGGTCGTAACCGGCCATCCTTTGCTGCGGCTCCATCAGGATAAACTTCGTGAATGATGATGGCACCCTTGAAATCCAACGGGTTTTTGTGTTTTGTAAACCGTTATCAAAAACAATAAGGTGTAAAACAAATCCTCAATCTTATACGATCGATTTAAACTCACCAGTGGGGTATCGGAACCACCTACGATGCTCAGGCCCAAACCTATCTTTTCTTTAGCAATTTCAATAATGGCTTCTTGGCCTGGGGCAATTGCACAGGTTGCTGGATCTACTGTTGGATCTTCGGGAGATTTAGATTTATAGCCTTTAGGAGTTGTGAGGTTGATAGAGGTGGGGGAAGTGCCCAAGATGGTTGTTGGCGTCGTCACTAAAGGGGTTGCAGATGCTGACACAGAAGGGGTTGATTTAGCAGAAATGGTGGACATAGGTGAGGTGGGTGTAATAACTGGTGGAAATGCATTAGTGGGTGATGGGGTTTTTAAGCGTGGTAAGAAGGATGGCTTGGGAGTTAGCGATGATGGCTTGGGTGGGATTGCTGTCAAAGACCAAAAAGAAATGTTTAGCTCATGTTATTGTCAAACTAAATAAAATAAAACATAAAAATTAAAAACACAAAGCATAACTTTACATGTACAAGAAATCTTCAGTTTATGCATGATGAGATGACAAAACAAAAATAATACATTTTGGAGGAAAAAACTGAACAAAATTAATGAACTAAAATGAAACAGAACAAACTTCTAAAATCAGTTACAAATAATGTAATGTAAGTAGTGATTGAGTAATATTATAATCATATTTCAAAGAAATTGGTGACCAGATTTGAAAATCCAAAACCAGGACACAAAAACGTAATATCAATACATCGATAAAATAATCGATATGTCAATAAAATGTTAAATTGTTGATATCAATTCGTTTGACATACAAACTTTATATTGTAACCAGATTTTGGTAAACTTTGGTTTTAGGATGGTGGGCGGAGTTTAGGTGAAATATCATTAACATAAATGGAATATTTTAATGTTGTATTTTTAACTAACCTAACCTAGTATCTACACCCATTGCACTAGGTTAAGTTAAAACAACAACAACATTAAAATATTCTATCTAAACTCCGCCCACCAACCTAAAACCAAAGTTTACTCAGATTTCAATAAAGGAAAATCAGATACACTAAAAAAAACAGCTTATTATGTAAAAAACAAACAAACTTAAACAGTATAAAATGATTAGATAGAATTTCTGTGTATATGTATTATTAGCCAATATTAAAAAAACCAGAACAAAAGGGCATCCCAAAAACATTTTCAAGACCCAGGGACATTGTGCTGAAAACTAGGACAATCCCGGAAAACCAGAACGTTTGGTTACCCTAATAAATAAAGAATAATGTTACAAAAAAATAAAAATACTTCCTCTCAATGTAACCTGCAACATTTTAATTATAACTCTTATGATTGGAAATTGAGCATAAAAGTTTTATCTACAAATTTTCCTTAATATTCATCAAATGAAATCATAGGCTTTCAATAGAGCCATATGCATCAATAAGCCTATAACTCAAGATGCTAAAGAACACAATATTCATCCACAATCAATCCAATATAGTTAAGCTGTGAACTTATTCCTGGAAAGTTTAGCAAAGTTCAGTAAAAAATTTATATATACTCTATATATATACTAAAATTTAAAATTACATGGTTTGGGTTCAGCTTTCTCCATTTTCTCTGCTGTTGTGTCAGCTGAACTAGGAGAACATTCTTCGTCAGATGGTCGGGTAGGATTGGATACTGTTATGCGAATGAGTCCTTCAGCTTTTTTCAGTATACCTGCAGCCTAATTTCACATCAATCAATGTTCATTACCAAACTGCACCAAAAACATTTAACCCACCCCCAACCAAAAATGGTAATTTCCTCAAACATAGGCACCACCACTTACCTTATCGTAATCAGCACCACTTAAATCTTCGTCATTCACAGACAATATCATATCACCAACTAAAAGACCCGCCTGTGAGACAAAAGAAAAAGTAAATGCATTAACTTAATTTAAATTTGCATGGGAAATGGCTTATACGGGTGCCGGTTGAGAACAAAATTTTTAAGTGTGAAGTAAACTCAATTACAGTATAACCCTACTGTAATATCATCCATGCCTATTACATCATTGGAAAAGATCGATTAAAGTAATTGGGATAATGAATACGGTTTGTACTAAAAATAACGATTTATTCGAATGGGTGATCAAATCTTTTTGTTTTTGAAAACTTTTTTATTTTTCAAAAGCTACATTAAAATAAATGAAAAAAAACCATATCACAAATGAAATAACAATCACAGTACAAATACAAAACATTTTGCAGTGCTTTAAGACAAAAGAAAATACATTCGTATTCCAAGAAAATAAACAAAACAAAAAACTTCCACCATATTAGCATAAAAAAAAATAATTTAAAAATCAAAAAAACAAATAGGCCTAAAACAAAACAAAAAACTACAATGCATGCTAGCATGCAGCGTAATACTGTTACTGTACTGGTAAAATGCAGGTTGACATTTTATTACCTACATTCCAACCATACATAAACTGTACCTCATCTTGTCAGCTGCCTTGGCAAAAATGAAAACTATCATGCTTGCCAAATATGATTAGTAGAACAGACTACTACAGTACCAGGTCTATGGTATTTAATCATCGCCATCATGCGTGTGAAATTACCTGTTCAGCAACACTTCCTTCTTGGATATCAGAAACAAATATACCCTGGCCAGCATCTGCATGCCGTCCCTCCATAATCATGATGCCCAAACCCTGGGCTCCCTAAATACACAGACAATAACAAACATGCGTTACATCTAGTAACGTCCATATAACATATTAGTATGTTACCGGCAATGTATAAAATCCAAATAACATTTTTTAGGCCTATAACTGCCTTGGCTTTCGGTTAGTCAATATTTTCTCTAAAAAAAAAGAATATCAACCTAATTTCAGGCCTGAATTTAAGTTTATGCCCACCTAACCCAAACTGTTGGTTAATTTAATTATTCAAATGTTAATTTCAAACATTCTCTAAGCCAGACTTGAAATTCTTTAGAATGCTTAGATTCTATACATTGCTGGTAACAGATACACTATTCAGCAAATGCGTACCTTCTTTAAAGTTATGTTACGTATTCCCCTGTGCTTCGATGCTATGTGGTTATCCAATACCTTCAATTGGTGAATGACAGAATTGTTAGTGTAAATATTAAATTACATGAGACGTGAATTTAATAAAAGAACCAAATAATTGTTAACAAAAAATACAAGTGAAACAAAACATAACATACCTCATCTCCTACTTTAACCGGAAACTGCGTGATGGGCTTTACAGCTAATTCAGATAAAGCTTCAGGCCGTCTGGAAGTTAAATTGTTAATTGCATTATACATTTTATTTCTGGTCTGTAAAATCTTTTAAATTTCACTTGAATCACAAATGGTTGTATCTGGAATACAGTTTGGATATGGAATGATTTATGATTAATATAAGACTATAATACTTAAAGTCAAGCTAAAATATCAGCATTAAATCAATTAGGACACCGATTTACACCTCGTAGTCTGCCATTAGTCGAATGTAGTCCCACCCCAGTCCCTACAATCCTAAGCTAACTTAAAGTGCATAGTGACACAAAGTTTAAGGCATTCTCGGTTGCTGATTGGTGTTTAGCCCCTAACTGATTCAATGCTGATCTTCCAGCTTGGCTTTAAATATAGATGATACAACAAATTAGGCTACAGAAAGACAACCCCAAACTTGAACCTGACTCATTCTGGATAAGTGATATTTTCCGATTTATATTGTTTGTTTTTTTTTTGGTTTTTTAAAAACACGCCTCTAAATAAATCCCCTGTAGAAAATAGTGTTCAAAGATCTGAACTTTCATTGCTATCTATGGGCTACTTCACACTTCTTAAACTAATATTTTTACACATTGTTGTTTTGCTCAAAAGTATGCCATTAGGAAGGTAACAACTTACACATTTTTTAGAAAAATTACAAAAATGTTACATCAATTCCCAGGTACACAGCCAGGGGAAGACTAAGGAGGCTGAAAACTCCTCCAAAATCTAAAATATGTTTTTTATCATACAAATTTTTAAAAATTATGTTGAAAATACTGTTGAGTGTAGATAAGTAAACTGTAGAGCCATATTTTCGCGAATATAAGATGTGTCTTATATTAAGACACGTCTTTTTTAAACAAAGGTTTTCCTAGCTATGTCCATAAGACGCCTCTGGTTCATTTGTGTTTTTTTTTGTTTGTTTTTTTGTTGGACAAAAAGCCCCTCCCGAAACAAAATCCTGGCGACGAATTTAAATTTAACATATGCCCAAATATGCTTAATAAATAATAACTTGAGTAGCCAATGAAACGCCCATACTGTACATATATAGAATTAAGTAAATTATGAAGATATTGGGCAAACGTTGGGGGAAGGGGGTGTCTTTATACACTTGTAAAACACTTGCTCAAAAACAGCAATAACTTTCACAATCACCAAATATAATTACAACATGTCAGTTTAATTAAAATTATTATTATTTAATGTGAAGTGTACTGGTATTGTGTCATTTTCATTTACAATGGTTTGTTTAGTAATCAATAAAAAGTACTTAATTCAACACTGTTGTGTTATTGCACATTATTTTACTTTATTCATCATTGCCACTCCTAAAAAAATTGCAGTAATCCCTCTTATCTTTGAGGGCTACATTCTGTAAAGTATCCTCACCCTTATTAAGGGTGGAACAAGATTCAATATAAGTACTGTAAATAAGGGAGAGTTATATGAACAAAAATAAAACTACCTTACATATACACACACATCATAACTCTTTACCCATTCTCTTGTAGAACTATCTAGATAGTTCTACAAAAAATTAAAGTTGTTAACTATAAAAGTTTAAACCATAATGGGTTATCAAATAAATGTATGTTATAATAAAACATTCTTCACTACTATGTACACATCTGTCAGATAACATTAAGCTATTATCTATGATGGGTGAAAATATTATCTATGGATAAAGTAAAACCATCTAGTGAAGTAAGCGATAAACTAATGCTGGCAGGTAATTCGAACAGTATTCAACTTTTGAAAACTGAATACATTTAAGAACGTTTTGAAAAAATTTACAAACTGCATATACTGTACAGTCAAACCTCGTTTTACATTTTTTTTTCCTAATACAGTAAATGTACAGTGTTTTTTTATGTATGTAAGTAAGTAAGTAAGGGCAATATTTTATTCTGTTGCCAGTTTTCTATATTTATATATCGTTTGCTGTCATTTGTGACTTGACAGAACTCTAAATAGTATGGATGCTGACAATTCATTATGGAGAGTTTGACCCTTCAACAACGTGTTTTAATGATTGAAACATTCTATGAAAACGGATTGTCAATTATGAAAACATTGGTGCTGTTTGTTATATGAGAAAGTGCTGCTCAGGTCGAATATCGTCAAAATCTTGTGCTGTCAATTGGCCACATCGTTTGCCTGATTTGAATGAGTCAGATTTTTTCCTTGGGACTACTTGCAGGAAAGAATCTACGCTGACAAGCTGACTATAATTTAACAGCTAAACATTTTAGACGAAATTTAACAAATCAACTCGCAAATATGGTCAAATTTAATTAAAAATGTGGTTCGAAAGAGCCCATATTTGCAGCACAATCAGAAGGGGCCATATGACCTATATCAAATTCCATAAATTGTCACTCATTGAATAAATGATATGTGAAACAAATATTAAATTTAAAATGTTTTGTTCAAAAGTTATTCAAAAACAAAGCGATGCCCTTCCATAAAAACACTCTGTGCTCTATCACATAAGAAAGAAAAAAAGTTGACTGACGTCAGTTTGTCAGCCAGTATAAATTAACGTAAATGTAAAAATGTTGAATTATTCTATTCCTATGTGGTAATATAATTAGTGACGTTATGGGGTTACTGAATATAGTAGTTTAGATATAAAGATCTAAATCGTTTTTATAGAGTTTATTCGACTGAAGACGCAAGACTTGCAACAAATTATTGATGTAAGGTGAGGTATTACTGTACCAGTCACTCATTTGTGTGTCACATGTGATTTTAAAAATCACATATGACAATAAATAAACATTAAGTTTTATATCATAGGATATAATAAAAAAAATGTTATAATGAAAACAAAATGCTATTTCAATATTTCATACATATTTTAGAATATTGAAAAACTAAAATTTTAAGAAAAGCAAGTTATATGAACTTAATACTTTTTGTCTCCTGTATATGCTTTGAACTATTCTGTTGCTAGTGAACCTAAAATGAAACATGCGCATTGATCAAGCTATTGTCGTTTGATCTATTAGGGATTGAATGGTAATGTTCCCTAATGACTGTCCTAATTGACAAGTGTCATTGGAAGTGACCTACAGTATGTCACAATGTAACATTGAATGAATATTTAAGTCTCAAGTTTCTCAATTGATTTTGTAATTGATTCCATTCTGACAATTGAAAACATTGATTTAAAACACTAGTATCCCAGTAACAATACAAAGAAGTCTTACATTATGCAAGTAATATGTGATTTAGTTAATATGCGACAAAAGATTTTTAACACAATTTCGCTATTATGCGACTTTGTGCAGTGTAAAACACTGACTGAATGCTGAAGTTTTACCACAACATTATAGGAATTTCAATGTGATATTTTATTTATCCAAAGTTTATGGACCTTCGCATAAATTGAGCACATCCCTCCTGTACAAATATTAGATAATGCAACGCAAACAAGAAAATAATCTTTTCAGATGATCATTGGAAATTAGAATCAAGTTTCAATCGTATAACCAGAACCTTAAATTGGGGTATCTGGCTCAACAGTTATATGATTAAAGAAGAAAATGGCTGTATCATACATTCTGTAAGACAATGTAGGTTGTAATAGCCCAACTAAAAGCCGTGCACTTGCCAGAACTTATTTTCGGATCATGTTACGAGATCTTTCTCGAGAGTGACTTATTTTGGGAACTATTATCAGTAATGAAAGTTCAAGACAGTGTTATTAGTGATGTAACCTAATCTTTCCTGTAATTGAGATTGTAATAAGCTGAAAATTTCTATCTCAGTACTTATGTCATTAGAATGGCTTCAAACTTATATATAGTGGTACCAAACTAATGTTACAACTAAAATCTCACAAACTTCACAATAGAGCATTCAATAAAGTTAATATACAGGGTGTTCCTGAAATGCCTAGTCAACTTTTAACCACAAATGTTATGCATCAAAACAAAGCAAAAAAGTCCATATAAACATGGGTTCGGAAATGCATACCTAGCAATTATGAGACAAGAGGTCTATGCAATAACTTAACCCTGTGTTATCTCAGAAAGGAAGCATTTTCAGACCTATGTTTTATAGATTGTTTGCTTTGTTTTGATATGTAGCATAGCATTTGCGATTAAAATTGGACTGGACCTTTTAGAAAACCCTGCATACGTTGTATTGTGTCCATAGGTGGAAATAACTAAATGTGGAAACATGAGTCAAACTCAGCCCATACTACTCGATTACCACGAAAAAAGTTGACAATTAAATTTTTGAAAAGAAATAGGTGACAGTTGTAAGAAGATTACGTTTTTAAGAAATTGACAATTCCCTTGGGGATAACCTATTAAGCAGTTTACCACTATGTGAAACTAGTTTTAATTCAAAAGCCATTTTTTGTCACTTGAAATTTTGTTCAATAAAGATTGAACAAAATGAACAAAGATTGATAGAATGAGTAATGACAGTTGTAAAAGTCCATTTAAAGACATTAATAGTTCACTGTAAAAAATGTACTGAACAAGTTCCATTGTGTATTAAACTAGAAAGGACATTACACAACAAAAATATTTCCAAAAAATTAATTTTTTCAATATACATTTTCAATGTGCAGTAACTATGAAAAACTGCATAAAATCGCAAAATAATAATGCCAGCAGATAAACAGAATATGAACACAATTTTGATCATTTTACTTTGTAATCTGTATGTGTATCCACAGTGGTCATCTATGAATGAAGTTAGAAAGTTATTTGATTTTTTTTGTACCGTATATATGGTATGACAAGATTTAAGAAGGTTCACTCATTTTATATTGATGTGCTTCCCCCATTAGGCTGCTATCTAAAGTGCATGGAATGTGTTTGGAGAGACTTTTTCAAAACAACTAAACCCCATACTATCTCTGAATCAATTTTCCACTTTGAGAGTGAAATCTTACTTGTAAGTGCAAACCTCATTCATGAAACAAAACATCAATGATTAAAACTTGAACGTGAAATGAAAGTTAGTCTATTTTGTCACTATGTACCTAGTTATGTAAATATTAGATTTTGTGGCATCAAACAAGTAAACATCAAAACATTCCACACAGAACAGCGTGCAAAGTCACTATCGTTACAAGATCCCGCTATATGTTAAATTCTGCATTTCATCATCGAAATGCAGAACCAAGCAACTAGAAAACAAAATGTACGATATAGCATATTGATGGGAAGCAAACTATAAACGAAATGCGATTTTGAGCTAAATTTTCAGGAAAAATCAGGTGCACAGCACACAGCTATACATGTTTCGGTTTGGTCACAGAATTCCATTTAAATGTATACAATAAAATTTATTATACTGTATTTGTTGACAACTCCATGCATGAAAATTTCTTTTCAGTGCAACACTCTAGATTTGAAGATAATTCTTACTGCAGAAAGTTTCTGAACATGAGCTGGGAGATAAATACTTATTACAGGGTGATTCGTTAATATTTGGAAAAACTTTACAGGGTGATAGGGTGCACCAAAACAAACAAAAAAGGCCATATAAAACGAATCCATGTTCAGAAATGCTTCGTTTGCGAGTTACAGATCATAATTTGGTCCATTGGTTGTGACTGAAGATGAGAATGTAAAGAAACATATCCTGGAAACATGTCTTATAATGACGAAATAAAGGTTTATATCTGTGCGTTTTAACAATAATTTATTATCAATAAACGTAGCAATTAGAATTGCATTGGTTGATTCGTTGCTGTATGCTTGAAAATGTTAATATAACTTTTATCGTATCTTTTATTTTAACGTGGAATGATTTCATTTTTATTACATTTTATAAAATAAAAGTTGCAACACGCAATCAACCTTTATAAAACCATTACATATTTTTTTTATAAGACATGGTTATGATGTGTTTTTTATGTTTCAATTATTATTATTATTTATTTATTTATTTATTTTTGCAGCCAAAGAAATTCAGTGGTTTTACAATGTTAATAATCTGGCATACCAGGTTAAATAATTTTTTTAAACAGTAAATCCACTGCAGTAGATTTACTATTTTTGTTGATGTTAAAATTGCCATTAAAATCCCCATCTTCAATGTCTTTTCCTTGAATACGAATGGTAACATGTTTTATAAGGATAAAAGTACATTATACTGCTTGTTACAATAAATCAAGTGGGTATTGTTAAAATGTGAACATGTTAAAATAAAACTGGATACTGAAAGTGAATGACAAAAAAAAATGCTGATTTTAATTCTCAAATTTTTAACAAAATCATATTTTCAGATTTTAAATTTTAACAAATTTAAAGTAAGTGCAACAAAACTAACGCAACAATATAAAATGATTTTTTTTTGGTCAACTGAATCGAAAAATAAAAATAAAACTCGAATGTTTTGCATTTCCAATTCTATAATGTACTCAAATCGTAAACATGCACATTAATTTTGTATACACAGTCCGTCTGGTTTATATCCAAAAAAATACATACATCATAATGTTTATCGTGCATATCGGCAAAACAGAAAAATCAATAAACCAATAAGAACTAAACCGTGTAGTAAACCAACCACACTCGGTATGAAAAGGGCCTGGATAAATCATACGATCAAACAAAGAATATGGACCATTTCGTTTCGCTTGGTAAATTTAACTCAATGCTTTTAAAAATAAGCACACACACATAAAATATCTTATTTAAAAGAAAACTAATGCATATAGCGCAAAATGAAAAAATCGAATCAAATCGTACCTTTCGCGACAAGTCAGTCCATCGGTTAGTTATCAAATGCCCAACCAGTCACCAGTACAGCTTAGAATCAAACTGTCATTATTCTATTAAACCAAATTTAGTCCCATTGTGATCGGAATTTATTCAAAACGTTTTATATAATAGTGTAATTTGTTCCTTTAAAGTGAGTGGAGCAGGTCGATATAAAAGGACGAAATTAATGAAAAAGACTACCAATTAAAAGATTGTTCAATTGGCACAAATCACTTGGCTATCGGAATGTAAAAACGTCATTCAACATTTAATGGCAGTGAAAATTGCCAGTCGTTTACTGTGAAACTTGTCACATTATCTGCAATTTTGTGGACTACATTTTTTGAGTGTGTCTTTTATATAAATTATTAGTTTTGATTAGTGTTTTAACAAATATAGCAAATAAATAGTATACTACAGTATTTGAATTGTCCACCAGCATTAGTTTACATCTTACATTACTTTCTCCATAGTTATTTTCATCCATATACAGTACTCTCTGGTAGATATAAGCTTACAGTATAGTACTGAAGATTATCTGGTAGCATGCATTATTCTAAGGAAAATTTCGGAGTGCACATCAAAAATGGGGGGGGGGGGGGAGAGGGGTTCTATTTTAAACCTTAAACCTCGTATTTAAAAACATTTCACTAACTAAATCAATAATATTTTCATGACATGATTTGTCAACCTCATTGGAAACAAAATTTAAAAACAAAATATTTTTTTTCTTTATTTAAAATTTTACATGATATTGAGTCATTGTCGATAGTCATTATACATAGTATTATAATTTTTCTCCAGCAACCTATGACCAGTTCTGTTTGTAGAACTCTGATTCTTAGAACCCAACTTTTGTGTTCATAGTATTGTCTATTATGCTGAAATTGAAAATTGCTATTATGCTATGAGTACTTCTTATTATGTTACGTAGACTGACAAGATTATAATATTAAATTAAAAGTATGAAAAAAGCTATATGAATAGGATACACACTTTTGGAATTCGGAGTGCACACATGCTTTATCAGAGTGCACACTGTGTGTAAAAAAACACGCTTAGAATGATGCCTGTCTGGTAGATATACAGTAGTGAAGATTATCTTGTTAACAAAATACAGTTGATTTACCCAATATGGCCTCAAACGTTCAGAAAGTGCTACAGGTGGAATTCAAAAAAAAAAAAAAAATGATGATATAAAGGGCTCCAAGCAATAAAATGATAATGCACGCTTTTTTTAAAAATCGACATCTTTATATCAAAGTGTCTTTACCACTTCCTAAAATTTCCAGAAACTGGCAGCATAATATAACATCGTTGTTTGGCACGAGCTCTATGGAGTTTTTCACTAGAGAAAAACGGTTCTCCTAAACAATTTTAAAAATGTGGCTTATCATCATATTGCCCGAATCTCTTCATATATTATGCAGTTTCTCTACCACAACCCTTTACTTCATAATAAATTTTTGTCTTCCTAACTATGGTTTTGATAATAATCATACTTGTACATCCTGCTGATAAGGGATTACCATTATAACGAGGTACTCCTATGAGATTATCTAGCGATTAAAGAGGTTATTTAAGTCCACTCTTTGTATTGATTTAAAAACATTCTGTATCATCGAAATACAGAGTGTGTCAACAGAAAATTTGGAAGAATAGACAGTTCCTAGTTTTCTGAACAAACAAGGTTCATACAGCATGTATTCATACAATAAATACAACAAGTTTTTTCCATAACAAGGAGTTGTTCAGAAACAACTTGCACCAATTAAACTCTCTATAAGAAGCCCGGCTTTCAAGATCCCCAAAACCACAGTAGGATCCGATTGATTATTACCTTACCATTATGTTCACTTTGGAACAACAATAAACAATAACAATAAACAATTGATAAAAAAACATTTAACAGTGTGCTGGGTAACAACTGATATATAACAGCTAATAACTGACTGATAACATTATTCGTGATTATACTAACCGGATTACATTGTAACAAGAAATCTTTTCGTTATTGTACCACAGATGTTCAATGAAAATGTTCAGATGTTCAAGTTCACAGTTAACTTTATAATTATTGTTAAATAATTATTTAACCCTTATCGCTGTTTAGTACAATGGGAACATTAAAAATAATGATTCTAATGCTTCCATCGTTAGCAGAGGAAACAAATGCAACTCAGATATAAGATGTCAAGTTTTCTTATGGAAAATCATTATCGGCAAATGAATTGACGTTTTTGAACTACCTGCTGTATTTAGTGATTGATCTAAATTTGATGAAAATCATTCAATCAAATAACATTTCGATTATTTTTTTTTCTATTTCACAAACTAGTCAGCAAAAAGTAGGCCAAATTGTACAGGTCAAAAATCAGAAAAGCCAATGTCATCTTTGGCAAAATGCCAGCTTATATGCAGAAGAAAAATTTAAAGAAAAAGAAAATCTCATTTCATCATGTAAGGGGGAGAAAAAGTAAAATAAAAAACCCAAAATAACTGTTGCAATCAAATTGAAAATAGATAGGCCTATATAACAACAAATCAACAGTATTCATTAATGAAACCGGGGGGGGGGGAGGTCAAACAATTCTCCTCTCAAAGATCAACCACTTGTGAATGGTGCAATGGAATTAATCTTGCATAAGACTTCAATACAACAATATAGGGTGTTCCCAAAAGGTCTAGTCAAAATTTTAACCGCAGATGCTATGCATCAAAGCAAACAACTTATATAAACATGTGAAATTCTTCCCTTGTGATATAACACAGGGCAAAGTCGCGTAAATGCATAGGCATTTTATCGCTGTAGGTATGCAAATGAGTATGCACTTTCTGACCAATGTTTATATTGACATTTTGTTTTGACACACAGCATCTGTGGTTAAAATTTGGCTAGAACTTTCAGGAACACCCTGTGCGATAAATTTTTTTCAAAGCCAAGAAATGTTTTTAGACAAAAAATTACCTTAAAAGAACCAGTTTGATTTCATTCCCTGTTAATCCTTTGATAATGGCACTTGCATTTAAATGCGACCGACCATGTAATACTTGACCATTGACCTAGAAAATGATAAAAGGTATTATGAGTTTTCTCACTATTGGTTATGAAGTGGTTTATAAACCATCCAAAAAAAAAAGTGATCTTTTGTGTGTGGGTTCAAAATTTGATATAATGAACAGAAATTCGACATTAACAAACTCTTGGTTCCATGAAAATGGAAGAATAGCGTGCCAATCAGCATTATATCTACAAGGATCTAATGGATGACCGATTATTTTTGTTCATCGATAATTTACTGATTTTGTTATTTAAGGAATGTTGTCACAACGATACAAAAAAAAAGTTGGGAGCACTAACTCGACTAATTAATGTTCGACTAGCTTAATTAGATAAAGATACAAATCAATAGAGGTGATAATGGTGAACGACAACAACGTTAAAAAAAACAAAAATGTTGAATAATTCAACAAGTCATTAACAATAACATAATGCAACACACGTGCATTTAATTAAATGCACCTGAACCTAAACATAATGTCAAGGTATTGACCTACACAAGAATATCATATGATGTGAACATTTTATGTTAGAAACTAACATAGTGCACATTTAAATAATGTATGTACAGCACTATTTTTACTGTAGATGTTCATGTAGAGAAAGTAGGTTTATGCCCATATAAACATGCATACTATTCTGTATATAATATGGTACACATGCGAATGTATACTTGCTAAAAATGTGCATGTACTGTATATGTGCAAAACTACTTTTCCAATTTCATAAGATTTAGAACAGAAAAAGAATAAATTTTTCTATATATACTGTCAATCTGTCAGTAAGAAATAAGAGAAATAGAAATTACATATCCATAGTGGATTTGCAATTGAAACACCTCTGTATAAGAAGTTTATAAATACTAATTTTTATCAATGATTTTTAAAAACAAAAGACATTAGCAAGGGCATGTATACAAAAATACTTTGTACAAGTCTCCATAGGTAAAAATCTGCCAATGCTATTGGCAGATTTACTGCTATTATTATTTTATTTATTGCTATTATACTTCCTAATAGTTAGGAAGCATACTAATTGAATAATATTGGTACTTTTCTGTTAACCGAAAGACCGCTTGTAGTGCTTGGTTATTGGTTCCAGTTTAGGTTAGATAAAACAAACAAACTTAATTTGCTGATTAATGATAATTATTATTTTTAAATTTGTATTTATTTATTAACTAACCTCAACTGGTATCTGTTCCCATAGACACTAGTTGAGGTTAGTTAAAAAAAACAACCCCCCAATGCCTAACCCAATCACCCAACCCCCCAATCACCACAAGGACGCCTCTCAAAAAAGTACCAATTTTAATATATTTTACACCAATACTCCATTTTTAATTACAAATTCAGTATTTTTCATTTCATTAGTTTTATAAAGAACACAAATATGACAACAATCAGGACCTTTCTCTTATAGTAGTCCCTTGGAAAAATAAAAATAAAACCATGTGAACGAACAGACTATTGATTATGGAATGTCACACCAAAAAAGATTAAATTCAGTACCGGTATTATTATCATCAACTAAACATTTGATAAACTGCATTGCATAAGCACTCATTATGAATTCCTAATCCCAAAATGAGATTACTGTCACATTACAAAATCATTATGCGTACACATTTTGCATTATTCCAATTAAGCTTATGGATGATGATAATAACGATCTATTTGGTAGAGATTCACATGAAATTTTCACGATCATGAAGAGAAAATGAAAGTTGAAATTTCGAAACAGCTGAATACCTTGTACTAAGAAAAAACATTCATAACTTGTCAAGTTGTTATATTTGTGAAACGATTAGCCAAGCTATTGAATAACAGGTGTTCTTCCAATAATGAATGGAGATAGTGTATCTACCATCTTTTCGAGTGCTACACTACACATCGTTAAGTGATCAGTTTGCAAATGTTATAGGTTAATAATTAGCATTGAAACTACTTCCAAAACCGATTGAATAGATATCTGATCATTACTCACTTCAAGTATCTCATCTCCAACTTGAATCCTTCCATCATGATAAGCATTTCCGCTGGGATTCAGACCAACAATGAAAGTTGACATTTTGGTCCTGTCCTTATGCCCAGCCAATGACAAGCCTAGACCATTAGGACCTTTTGGAAGTTCCACCACCATGATTACACCTGGCAAGTCTCCATATTTTTTCTGGATTTTCCCTACAAAAAACAATAAAAAATGGCACAAATTATTCACAAAGCAGAGACACTAATAAAGCTCATAAAAAAAACAACACAATTCCTCGATAACAAAACCCAATTGCATTTTCGCCTTTTCCCAATCAACTCTTTTGACTGACGTTCTAATCTCATTTGTGGCAAATGGAATCAAAATACTATCCACTTAGCCAAACGGTGCTTCCACCTAACACTTCTGTTAAAAGGTTTCCCTGCAAAACTTATTGCTACAAAACTCATCTTTTCATAACAAAAAACCTGCCCAATTGAATTATCATCGACTTGTTTTGGTAATGAAAACGACAAAATGTTTTTACGAGCAGTTTACTTCTGTGTTTGGTTGTTACTCATTATGCATTCCAGTCTCTCTTTTTCAAATAATAATGGAGTATAAACAATTGACAATCAAGGTTTATTACTGGGGGCCTGTTAATTTATGACTCAGCGAAATAAGGAAGTTCCAAAAAAGCCATGCTGATTTGCAATGCATTCAAATTGTGTCATTAGACACACTATATTTCATAGTACAGTGGTACCTCGGTTCTCGAACGTAATCTGTTCCGGAACATCGAGTTCTGAAACGTTCGAAAACTGAAACGCGGTTTCCCATTAAAACTAATGCAAAATGGATTAATCCATTCCAAACCTTTAAAACCAACTCCTAAAACATCAATTTAACATGAATTTTACTGTCTAATGATACCACAGATCCATAAAATTATACACAATGAAAGCAATAAACGCAACGCAATATACTGTACTATACGCAAAAGCAATAATGAATAAACAGTACAGTACAGTACAGTACTGTAGTAGATAATAAAAATAAAAATGTACAGCAATTATTGGGGGAGGGTCCCTTTAATATCACAATAGATGACTGTTATAAGGAACTTGCACTCAGCGGAAGCCATGTGGCATGTTCGACTTCCGAAGCATGTTCAACAACCGAAGCATTCGTTTTGGTTTTATGGCGTTCGTGAACCGAAACGTTCGAGAATCGGGGTTCCACTGTACTTTAATTATGAGCCCCAAAAAATGAGGATACTCTTTAAACCAGATAACATACCACACAAACAATTGTAATTACTTCATAACGCGACAACACACTGGTAAAGATCATAATAAATCGGAAGACATTACCGACATTTACAAGACTCCTATTTTTGAAATACACGTAAGCCTAATTCTGCAAACTAAAATCACTATCAATTTACTTTGAATTGAAATTAGGCCTACTATAAATTTACTAAACTAAATTTAACCAATTACTATATAATTTACCCCGATGGTTTACTATAATAATGAAGTTTACAAGAATTTTCATTTCCTCTTCAAGGACACAAAAAACCACAATGTAGGCTATTTAGTTTTCAAGCCATTGACTAATGAGTCTTCATTGATTAGTGAACTACATGTGACCCCTGATCTCATAAACCTTCCAAGATTGAAGATTTATTATAAAGATTACGGTTAAGAATGAAAAATGGCAGTTTTCCAACTGTTTTTAAAGTACATGGTAGCTGCATACATGAATTGTTAATATTCGCTATATCTATTCTTGACGCCAAATAAAACAATAAACCACACCAATGTACAATAGTTGATATTAAAGTTTCACAAGCAATTCTACCCAAAGCCAAAAAAGCAATGAAAAATAAAATTAAGCTTTTCCCGACCACAAAATCACTGATTTTTTTAGCAGGTATACGAATAAGCCTAATTTTAAGATAGTGTATGTTGCATAAGCAGCTGGTTATTATATTGCATCAAACTACAGTGGAAATAAGCTCTAGGCCAAAAGTTTCAGGGACATTTCATATATCATCAATAAAAAACATAATTCTAAAAACAATGTGCTTCACATTATGAGGCATAATGTATGTCAACTGAAGCATCTGATATAGTAGTTCCAGCAAATCATTGTCTATTGACACAGTGAATGTTCCCAGACAGGAAATTTTAATAGAGCTGCTTCACCTGTTTCTGACTGACACACATCTATATAAAGAAATACATTTCTTGTGACAAGACCGATTTCACAATGTTATCCAGACACGACATTTAATATAATATACCCAGTCTTTCATGAAATGTCCAAGTTATATAATAATAAATGAAATTCACAAAAGTGATGTATAATATTTCCTTGTACAGTATGTCAAGGGCAAAAAAAAAAGATGTAATTTTCCAGTCCAAGGTTTTATGTATAATGTAACACACCGTGTAGTTACTTTACTGTAGTTGTATATTTAACTGCAACATTATTTTTTTTTAATGTCAATTTCTGAGTTAGAAATTACATTAAATTTTCAATTACATTTACTCAATGTCATCGTGATAAACAATTGTGTGATATCACAATAATTCTTTTGGTTTATTTTAAAAATGCGTTTTATTTTGTCAAGAATTTAAAGGTGACTTTACATAACTTCCTTTCATTGGTTCTGATAACAATGAAATATATATATATATATATATATATATAATGAGCGATACAAAAATTTATATGAAATTGTACACTGACACACTCAATGTCATTGTGGACAAATGTGTGTGGTACATTTTGGAGTTATTGCGTTCGACATTTTTTTTTGCTGTGAGTTTGCATAACTTCTTGTCATAGTTCTGATGATTAAAAAAAAATATGCGTATAATGATTAACAAAAAAAATAAAGTGTATGTAATTTCATGTAACACAAGATAAGGTAACCCCAAAACAAACAAATCTGACACTTCATTCATCTTCTCACTCAAAACGAAATCAATCAACTCGTGGAGATTCAAAATAATTTTTCTTCGTCTAAATTAAGCAATTCTCGCATTTCGTGAACTTGAATCCTCTTTCTTGGCGGCACCCTGTTTCCCATTAAGCATTTCAATTCGGATCAATAGCGATCAATTACGTTATGCGTGGATTTAAAAAAAAAAAGAAAGAAGAAATAAAGGCAAGCTGTGTGAAATATAATTAAGCCCGTGTATAAGATTAAGATGCCATTTATCCCAATATACCTGGACTGCAGGTAGGGTCCCATTCCTCACAGATGCACTCCATGGAAGGCATGAGGAATAGGATGAAAAGGAATCCTTTTCCCCTCTTTCACTTTTGCCAATAATCACTGGGGGGAGTATAAACGGATGAGTAAATAGATCCTCAATTAACACCCGGTCGCCACAACTGGCCACATCAACGCAGTATACAGGAGCAGGGCCACCTCAACTTCATCACTGACACAAGGAATGTTTTCTTCCTTCCTATCACCTCATTCACGATTCACCTGCAACACCAGCTTATGGTGGTGCCGCGGCCGCGTACCCATCGCAATTGAATAGATTCTTCCAAGATGGCTAAACTAGGTCCTAGCAAAATCAGGATTCGGTCAATCTCGATCGAGCAAAAGGGGTTGCGGGCAGGTTATTAAGCCGAGCTAATCTCTCATCGCTTTTCTACCGAGATATTATATTCGCTGGTTCGCTAGAAACATCTCATTAATGATAAAAGAAACTATAGAAACCGACTCCGTCATCCGCAAAACAAAAAGTCGCAATGTCAACAGGGTTTGGGAGAACCAGATTAGCGAGTTGTGCGTTTTCCATATGCTAATAGAAGAAGAAAAAAATGTGGCTACGCGAATAGACGTATATGAATGATTTAAGCTGCAGCTTCGTTCGGTGAATCCAATATGTCAGACTAACGCAGATGTGCGAAATTAATAACCACCGATTAATAATGTCGAGGTACTATGCGATATTAAAAAAAAATGTGTCCGAAAAAAATTCGATTCTCAACTCGGCTTTTTGCACAGATACCCATTAAGAAGACTTTCTTTATAATGAGGGTCACCATCCCATTGATCAGACTAGAGACACCGCCCACTGGGAAAGATTCATGCGAGTGCAGGGAGGTGATCAAGTTGCAATTCATTGACCAAAAGCTAGCTGAATGTGTTCAAAATCCGATTTTTGTCGTCGTTTAGCTTTACATCGCTTTACACTTGGCTTCCGTTTAACACAGTGAAGTTCTAAAGATGCGCAATTCCATTAACACTTTGTTGATCAAAGATCCAAAGAAACAATTGTGAAGTTGTCATAATTTGAATACTAAGGTTGTTTCATTTGACATCAAAGATTAAAAGCTTGCTTCAATTAGCATTAAGATTGTGCTAATGCTAAAATTAAATTATGCATTTGAATGCATGTTGCAAGACCAAGGTTAAATCTTTAGTTTCTGCAAGATTTGCATTAGTAGGCCTAATCAATAACAAGTAAAAGAAATCCATAATTAAAATATATTAAGTATTCCAAGTTTGAAAAATTGTAATTAATAAAAAAATGTAGGTTCAACATTTTAGCACGAAAATCTAGTTTACAAGAAAATACGGAAATGTCAGTCATCAAAATGGTTTATAAACAATATCAAATTAAATCCAGTGCTGTCATTCATAATCACTGTCTATCAACATTTATGGAACAAAAAATCTAATATAAACAATTTTAAATCATTTCACTCTCAACATAATGTGTCAGTACTTTAATGACATGTAATGGATAATTGAAGAATTAAATAACAAAAGTCGGATGGGGACATAATTTGTTTTGCATTTGCAGATATTTTCTTCTAGGTTCCCAGGATATCTTTATTATGAAATTTGTTTTTTATACATTAACGGTTTGTAAGGTACCATGATTAGGAAAAAAATGTATGATAACAAATTACAAGTGATTCTAGTTATTTATCAAGTAAGGGAAATACTTGGTGAGACACCCTTATTTACTGTGTTTAGAGTAAAAAATTCTTCAATTCCACATATTTTCCAAAATAGTAGAATTATATTATTAAGTGTTGCAAAGTGCATTATTTGTAAATAAACCTGAGGTAAATACCTAGGTCAGTGTGAACGAATATAAACTGAGGAACATAAAACAGCTTCCCAAAAAAGTGGAACAACTCACAAGTGTGGGTTGGACACAAAAACGTATGTTAAATTAGGAATATTTAACATCTTCATACATATAACACATTTGAGTAACTTAAAACTTCAACTTCATTTAGAATTGACGCAAACTTATTTGTCTTATATAACCTTATCTTATGTACGTGTAAATATTCAATAATTTTCAACATCATCTATCCTTAGAAATTTTGTTCCTGAAAAGGACCGCATTTACCAAAACTGCAGCTAAGAAAACTAAGTTGGGATATAAATGAATAAAATATGCATTGAACTCATATTATAATAATAAGATATGCATTATAAACTTTTGTTACATTTACTTGTATGTAGCCATCTCTGAAGGTTTATAAAGCTCCTATTAATCAAATGTATATAATAATAACAATGAAGGGTGATCTTCACTACTATGTCCGTTACCAGATAGTACTATACTATCTGATACAGTGAAATCCCGTTATTATGATCACTCTGGGACTAGGGCTTTTTGATAAGAATGATACCGGCTGATAACATTAAACAATGAATGAAAAGCATTAAACAGCGAGTTGGAATCGACTGAATATGATAACAATAGCCGATTGATAACATTATCCTTGATTAGAATAACAGGATTTCACTGTACTATGGGCAAAAATAGTATTCATGGAGAAAGAAAACAAAAACTGCGATTAACCATTCTTTGGATAATGACTCGTATACAGTGGTACCTCGGTTCTTGAACGTAATCCGTTCCCAGAACATCGTTTGAGTTCTGACATGTTCGAAAACCGAGAGGGTGGTTTCCCATAGAAACTAATGCAAAATGGATTAAACCGTTCCCGACCTTTAAAATCAACCCTTAAAACAGCAATTTAACATAAATTTCACTATCTGATGATACCATAAATCCATAAAATGATACACAATGAAAGCAATAAACACAATATACTGTACTCTACGTAAAAGCAATAATAAATAAACACAATGTAAAAACAGCACTGTAGATGATAAAAATTAAAATGTACAGTAATTATTGGGATCCCCTTCAATAATCGCAATAGGTTACTGTTCTATGGATCTTGCACTCAGCGGAGACCACGTGGCATGTTTGACAACCGAAGCATTAGATTTGGTTTTATGGTGTTCGTCAACAGAAACGTTCGTGAACCGAGGTTTCACTGTAATAATAACTGTAGCATACTGTGATTTTCCTGCAACCTTTATGTTTAATTTGTTGCTTTGAAGCATTCAAGTTTTAAAAGCTTGCAATCACAGTATTAAGTCAGAAAAATAAATAAACAAATAAAAATTCATCTCTTACCTGGTGTATAACCAAACTGGTCTTCAATTTCATCTTCACCTTCAATGGGTCGCATTGAACCTGCACTTGCAAGATCAATCTATGAAAGAGAAATATACACTTGTAAGAAAATACACTTCACATACACCCATCACACTTTTCTTCGCAAACAAAAATCTTTTACCTGCTCCATTACTGGTTTAATGATTATTTTGGGTGGCTGTAACTCATCACCAGCTTCCAGTTCAAGGTTTTCTTCTTGAGATATTGTTTCGTCTTCGAGTGGGTGAATTTCACCATCATCGTTCACTTGTGCCTAAAACAAAATTATTGTAAACAATTTAAAATGACAAAATTATTTTCCGTATATGAAACCAAGAAAATAGTACAATATAAGTTAATCACTCACATTAAGTGATTCTTCTACCAAAGGTGGCGTCAGTTGAATATCATCTTCAGTTTTCAATGCAGAAGTAGCTGATGAAATCCTGGCGATCGCCTGTTCTTCGTTTAATTCTCGTGGCTATCAACGACAATAACATGTCACTGCTGGGAATGCAAATTGAAGTGAAGTCCAAAATAAGTGTAGGATTGTATTCCTTACCCAATAAACCAGCGATTGGACAACAAACTTAACAGGATTGCCAGCATTTCGAATCACTTCAACTGCTTTTTCGTGACTTGCAGATCGTAGATCGACGCCATCCACCTGACATACAATTAATGACATTTAAAATGTGCATAAATCTTGAACTATTTGAAGCCAGTGATAAAACAACAGAATCAAAGTGGTACAAGCTTAATTAGCAGAAATAAGGTTTAATCTTCAACACAAATTAGATTAAAGTTAAAAGATTTTTTTGCAAAACCTGTTCGTTTTTTTTCTGTACATACGTATACAGTTGACAGGAATTCTTTTCAATCTTACATTTTGAAGAAGTTTTTGCCCTTTTTCTAAAAATCACATTTTTTGAATTACGCAGTTATTCCACCCAGCTCCTCAATTTATACTGTACGTGAAGGTTACGATCTACACAAACATCACATATATTGAAAATCGCCTATACTGTATCAAAATCTTAATGAAAGGGGAAACATTTTTGCTTTCAAGTCAAGTGCACAAAAACTGCGTAATTGTGAATTTTTCGTGCACATAGCAAGCATCTTAAGATAATTTCTGGCGCATAAGGTCGAGGACTTTATGTATTTCATTCTTAAAAGGTCAGATGTCAGTGAATTCTTCTGATCCACAATGCACATGGATTTTCTTTTACAAACAGTACATTGTGAGAGTGTACATTTAAACTGATGTTAAAAAAAATAATTGAAAACCGAAAGTCACTTGTACCATTTTGACTTAAGTTTGCAAATTTGACAATTGAAGACATACTTCTAAGATCCGGTCACCAGTCTTCAAAGTACCATTTTGACCAGCTGGACTACCAGGAAGCACATTTTTGATAAAAATGCCCGTAATTGTGCTACCGGGTGAAACATTAAACAAGTCCACTTTTCCACCTACGATACTAATGCCTAAACTACTGTTGGGACCTCGTGTAAGTTCCACCGTTCGCTCTGGTCCCCACGCTTTCGATGTGACGGCTTCCGATGCCATTTCAGATTCCTCTTCCGCATCCACAGGAGATAACAGATTAGAGTCAACTTTCATAATATCGGAAGCCAGCGCATCTATTTCCGTCACTGGAGGAGAGGATTTTGTAGTAGTAGTCGTTATACTAACGGATGCAGAAATTGCTTCCTCGGCACTTTGGGTTTTCTCAGGACTGAAGGGTGAAGTGGTGGATGATGATGTGGATGACTCTTTGAATTGTTTATTGAAACTACTGCTGGCAGTTTCCAACGAAATATTGTCGATTGTGAAACTCGGTTTTCCGTTAAGTGGCAAAAATTCCACTTCGGTCGAAATGACGTTTTCGATCAATTTTTCTTCGCTGCTGCTCTTGTCTTCTAGTCGTCTGTACTGTACATCTGTTTCGAATTCCTTTTCTTCTGGGAATGGAATGAATGGTGACCTAACAAACAACATATCAATTCTATTATATATTTACAAAAATATAATGTTTAAGTTGGCTTGAAGAGACTACATTTAGTATTATATTTAATACTGTTTCAGTATGATTTGAAACTGCTAGGGTCTGTTTTCCGCCAAATATGAACAAACAACTTGCATTGTGGTTATGCTAAACGAACCTCAGTGCAAATTGTCTTAAATTTTGGTTTATAAAAACAAAGTTTGGCTGAATTGCCACTAAATCTATGTAAACTGATAATGTATAAAGTTATACCAAAACTTGTATTTGTAGCAGCTTTCACTATAATATAGATAAATGAAAATGAATTCAAACATTCGATTAATACATTTTTTTTAAAGTATAATATTGTGTACCAACATGCATAATTGTGTTGTGTATTTTTTCAGGCTTTTAATGTACAAATATATCATGTCAAAAAGTTTCAAGATAAAAAAGTTCAAAATGTGTAAAAATAGTGAGTGAGTTTTGCTTGTTTAAAATAAGTTCTTAAACAAAGCTGGAGCCCATTTTTTCTTCAACTTACAAAAAACAAAATGTACAAGATAAAAAACAATTGCAAAAATTGTGTGTAAGTATAAACAGTTTACAGATGTTCTGTGAAATAATGTGATTATGTAAATCCAAACTATGCTGTAGTTGGCACAAAACATGTTGTAGATGCTGTAGTGTGTTAGCCTATATTGAATTAGGTGGATGCTTGTAAATGGAAATTGAATTTGGTGCCACAAGCCGACATAAAACAAAAAATATAAAATGTGCCTAAGCCCCAACCCGCTTATTCCCGCTCATGCAGACACCAAAAAACCAATTACAACAAATTGAAAAACCGTATAATGTTTTTAAACAACCAATTGAACACCATTGAAAACACATACAATTCATGCAAAAATAACAGTGTGAAAAAAACAACAAAAAACAAATGTTTACAAACAGGAGGATTTACATACCGATAGTAGGATGGAAATATCCTGTCAGCAAAAGGAAAGGGAAACAACCACACAATAAGATTCCAAATGGTACAATAACTATGCTAAGGACCTAAAAGCTGTACATTTATGATGACTTGAAGTGCAAGAGTATTCGTAAGGAAAAGAATACGGATGGCTCGGTGCCAGAGTCGACCATGGCGGCTAAAGAATTATTTATATCTTTAGATACACTGCATGAAAAAGTCAACTAGCACAAAAGTGAATAAAAAGCCTTTTTTTTTTATGGTCAAAAGTCGCCAACACGATGAATCGAGTTAAAAGGTCAAAAACACTGTGTTGTATATAATTTTGTTTGCAATTCGTGTTCTGTTTGAATCACACTACCGCTTTGCTGAATGAAAAACAAGTACAGTGGAATTTGGTTATTATAATCAGGGATAATGTTATCGATCGGTTGCCACATCAGTGGGTCCCAAAACACTGTTTAATATTCTTTTATCAATTGTTTAATGTTATCAGCCGGTAAGTTATTGTTACTAAAAAGCACTTGTCCCCAAGTGATCATAATAAACGGATTCCACTGTATACACTAAAGAAATGATTTTTTAAGAACATACTTTATATATATGTGTTTTGGAATTGGTAGTTGTTGCCAGATATCACCCTATGTCTCAACTCACTCACCAGTGAAACTAATATAAAGTGTGTAAAAAAATGTTCGAAACAAATTGTTATAAAAAAGACAGTTCCAATACATTTTGACAATAATATGAACTCAAAGCCACAGTTGTTTGTTAACCAGATGTTAATTTACTTGAATTGCTTTAATCTGACATCAATATAAAACATTGACAACACTTGACAGTACTAGTTAGCACACTGTGTATTCTTTCTTTACACTTTACGAAACTTGGCGTGATGGAACATTTACTGACCAACTTTAAGATGCTTGGGTTGAATAAGTGTTTTTTTTATGTAACATTTTCCCTCCATTTTCCTGGACCATAAAAGGTTATCTTGATTCATAAATGTAAGCGACCCATGAAGACACTTTCAATGCTCCATTAGTAGGTCTAAGGACTACAGGAGTAAGGGCTCCATTAGTGAGGTCAGGTATAAATATAAATCAAACTGAAAAAAGATAATAAAACATCTAAAAATTGTTTAACTTTATTGAAGACCTTTCTGGAACACCCTGTATTATCATCTTACTCGATCTTTGAATGTTATGAGTTGCGAGCTCCAGAAATTCATTGAAGTATTAGTTATTTCGTATTGACAGGAATTTCTGTGTTCGTGGATTTTGCATTTTCAAGATTGTATTTTTGGTGAAAACGTTCACGTGAAATACATTTACATGTGTTTATTCTTATTTATTTCCTTGTAAATGGTATTCAACCTGAAAGCTTTTCAACCTTAAAATAAGAATGACTACAAGTTTTATCCTACCTGGGTGACGTCTGATTTGAAATTGGAGAAGTTTTCTCCCCTTCCAGCCTCAGCAAAACACTTTCTTTGTATTCAGCTGCGTCTGGACCAGGAATGTATGTAATACTGAAACGAATACACAACATGAACAAACTGCAAATTACATCGTCAAATCACTGTACAACAAAGTCACAGTTTGAATACCTGATATCATTGCTAATCAATTGCGTTCGACGAAGAACAGCACGAGCTTGAGAGTTGGTAATCTTCCGCATGCTCTCATGGTTGACAAAGAGGATGTAATCGCCGACTTGTAATCGGCCATCTTTGTCAACAGCGCTGTCTTTTTCGATGGAGTGTATGAGAACTCCATTCGCTCCTTTGTCAACCACTTCCACACCAATACCTAAAACAACAACAAAAAAACAAACAATTGAAATTCAAAACAAACCATGAATCGAATGTAACAATTTGTCATCATCATGAACAAACTAGAAATATGAAACATGGACTCACCTAGTGGATCACTTCCTTTTTTGATTCGTATAGTTTTCTCTAGAACTTGATGAAGAGGAACAACATCAGGGCCCCATTTACCAAGAAGTCCAGGTGATGGCAATGGTGACAAAATTTCAGGCGTGAGCGATCTTGCTGAAGAGTTGGAAGGAGAAGTGCTAAATGGCACATTATTAGAACTCACTAATAACGTATTTTGTTCGGCAGAGGTAGTTGATGGTGGTATTGCAGAAGGTTTAGGGTGGCACGACGATGCGTCCAACTGAAGAGGGGCGGGCGATACTTTTGGAGGTGTACTTATCTAAAAAAATTAAAATTTCGTTGTTTCATATTCAAAAAGTGAAATCAAAAATAAATTTTTTATATTCAATTCTAAAAATGATAATCACATTCCACATTCATTATGAAATATAGTGTTCCTGAAAGGTCGTCATATTTTAACCACAGATGCTATGCATCAAAACAAAGCAAATACCTTGTAAACGTGGGTCTGGATATGCTTTCCTACTGAGATAACACAGGGAGACACAGTGACATAAATGCATAAGCCTATTGTTTCATAATCACTGTAGGTATGCAAATAAATATGCATTTCTGGACCCATGTTTATATAAACGTTTTGCTTTGTTTCGATGCATAGCATCTGTGGTTAAAATTTGACAAGACGTTTCATAAACATCCTGTGTCATAAAATTAAAATTCAGGTGGAACAAGAACTAATATTTTTTACATATGTACACGATTTATATTTTCTGGAAACTACAAATATAACTAAATGCCATATTTATATGAACTTTGAAATTTATAAAAAAAATAAGATTATGTTCATGAACTTTTATAGAAAAATTTTAATATATAAATTGGCCTGGAGGAGATTATTTTTTTTTTATATTGAAAAGTGTTGCTCGGGTGACAAATGGAATAACATTTATAGCTGCTCTTTCTTTCATATCATAACGGAACGAACGGAAAATGCTGACGTCAATTGAAGCAAATCTTTTCTTACATTCTAACTGGCAAATTACGATATCAAATTGCTTGGATAAATAAAAATATTCCCTATTCAGAGAAACCATTTGATGTTTTCGTTTTCTTTTGTGCACATTTAATGTAAGTATGAACATATATGTTTTTTTCTTCCATTTAGATTAAAAAATTTCTGTTAATACAAATATAAAAAAAAAAGCTTTCAAAAGAATAAATTATAGTTATGTTCCAAAATCCATTTTTCATAATACATGATTACAATTGAAAGACATGGTGTAAAAAAGTGTTAAGTACCCTGTTTGTCAAAAATGACCTAGAAGCATTTTCGTATGTGTTATGTGCAATTCTACCTTCCTATTACATACCCTTTCAACAAAACTACAATATGAGCAAAAATATTAGTGCAAAAAAATGTGAAGTAACCCATAGACAGCAAGGCAAAGTTCAGATAGTCCTTTTAACTGTGTTGTCCTCAAAATTGTAAAAACGTCACTTAACTTTTTTACACCAGGTCCTTCAACTATTTCAGTATACTAATGTACCAATGTATATAATGGTTACAAAATTATCTTATATCAGATTAAACATAAAATTCAATGAGATCTTTTTTTGTAAAAATGCAAAATTTTTATATAGCACATAATAAGCTTTTCATATACTGTATCAAAATACATCTTTCTGTAGTCTAACAAATTTATATTAGAGTGTCACTAGTTAACAACAAAACTATTTACAAATGTTTCATTACATTAATAAAAATTAACAATTTTTTCAGTGAAAATTTTCTTACATTGCTTATGGAGAAGTTTTTTTAAATTCATATAGTGTAATATAGATTTATCAAGAATACTGGATTATGTTATGTAAAATTAAATGTTGAATTCAATTGGATTAACTAATTCAATACATGACATAACAACTTATCAATGTACAAGGTTCGTAATGAAAAATTTAACCATACTACTGCAGATGCAAAACTTTTCATCTTTCATTATCATTTGCTTTCAGTGTCAAAAAAAAAAGAATACTAGCTTGTCAATTGTTACAAAACTATACACAGATGTTTAAATACATTGTCATTATACCATACATGTTGTTAATTCATTAATGGCAATAAGATATAGATTTATTATGAACATACTAGATTACGCTAAGTAATCAGCTTCCAAGAAGTTGCATTCAACAATTATTAATAGTTACCAAACTATGATTAAATACATTGTCTGTCAACCAATATATGAGGTTCTGTTAATTATAATAATAGTATGATATATTATATGAACAATACTAGATTATGCTAGGTAAGACAATGTCCAATTCAATGGGATGATCAATGTTAACTAATCCATATTACATGATATTTCTGATGACGTTTCTGGTAACGTCTCCAAAGGATTGTGTTGCTGCACTACAAAAGATGCGAGACTGTTCCATTTTTCATACGCAGTTTGTGAAAAAAAAAAGCGAACTGAACCTACTACAAAACTATGTCTAAATGCATTGCCAATACATTAGTTAATTTATACTAACTGTAGCATGAAATGATCGTTTATTACAAACAATACTATATTATGTTAAGAAAGACTAAAAACATCGATTGGATGATCCATTTTAACTATTCCATTACGTAATGTTTCTAGGTAACACATATAATGGAATGCATAACCGCACTACCACAAATGCAAAACTTACACTAGTTCATCTACTTTAACCATCATTCCTATGTAGAAACATGTGAATGATGATCATCATCCACACTGTGAATTCCACAGCATCACACTAGTTACCCAACATCTAGTTCGCACGCAATGGAAATCAACCTAGTACTGTAGTTTAAAACGGACAGCAAACAAAATTCAATTTCATTGTGGGGAGATATTATACTTTGGTATTTTTTGTCACCCTTAAGATTTTGTCAAGCTCAACAAAAACATCTGTTTTCTCAGAGTAGACCTTTAAATTTTCGCCTTTACCCCCAAAGAAAGTAAATCGAATCTTCGGTTGCTTGGTGACAAACCTGCGGAGGATGAAGCAAGATTCGGATTCACAATGGAGGAAAGGTGTTCAACAACAAAGATGAAAAGACAGGAAAAAATGAGAGAAGAATAGTATCCCAGACAGAAAAGTCGGAACCATTTGAGACTTTGCTACACGAAGAATCAAAGCAGAGGGGATCCCGAAACAAGCGTTGCAAAAGAAAATGCAGCAGGTAAACAGATACCAACAGCCAACCGTTTTACTACCATTGACGTTTAAAGTTACCATGTTATTACTTTCTTTCAATTTTTTTTTTTCTTATGTGAAAAATCAATTTTGTCCGAAGAGACCGGAATTTTTATTTCTACCGAGATTCAAATGTGGTTAAAAATTCATGAAATTCATTCATCTTTGCACATTGAAATTCATAGCTGAGCAGTTTTTTTTACAGGTGAGTTATTTTTAACATTGTAATCTCCCAATATGGTTGTTGAAGAGCAAAAGCATGGTGTTAAGATAGAGTAACAGATTTTGCGGAACGTGAATCTCGGTTTCGTGTTGAAATTTTCTGATTTTTATTTTTTATATGAAACAAAGTCTATGAAAATTAGGCAATTATTTTCATCGGCATTGGATTAAGTTTAAAATGAATTATCATAATGAATGTTAGAAATGAATTAAAGTGGTTACAACCAGAAGCTAGTGAAACTGATGTACTGTATGCATAAAAACAAATAAGAAAGAAAAGTATTGCACGTCTATAAAGAAATAGAATGAGTTTCACCATACTAAATTTGAAAAGTTAATCCTCAGTTCACTGTTTAACTAATTTTCTAATTATTCATGTTTTCTAAAACCAAATCTTATAAAGTATACGTATTCAATTTTCTTTCATTAACTTGCATTAAAGTTGAAAATGAACCACAATGGTTACAACCAGAAGCTAGTGAAATGGAATATGCAACAACAAAAAAGTATTTTGAATGTCTATTAAGAAATCTAACGAGTTTTACTATATTAAATAAATATTTTTTATATGTTGAATATCGGTTTAATGTTGAATTTTGTAAACAATTTTTTTTAGTAAGCTTATATGAGATGTCTGAAGCCAAAGAAAACTTACACATTTTTGTGTTTGGTTATTATTAGTCTAATATACACCCACTCTAGATTTCACTCACAATGAGAACTAACATCCATTGTTCACGTGAAAGTCATGGGAGGCAAAAATAGCCTATGGCTGAGCATAAGTTCTAATGCTTCTATTCTAGTTTCTCAATTTCCCTAAAATATGAAATTTTTTGGTTAGTTCGCTTCAGATAGCTCATATAAATCAACTGGAATGACAATTCCTTTAATTATACTTTGCACTAAATTTGAAAGAAAATACAAATTTAACTTTTGGAACTAAAATCACAATGATTCCAACCAGAAATTAGTAAAACTAATTACATTATTGTATGTAATTAGTTTTTAGTGTGTTTTTGCATGTGTATTGAAAAATTGAATCGCACTTTACCATATTAATAATACTTTTGATATGATGACGTTTCTTAATTTTGGTGTACCAAAGTCTTTACAATGAAAGAGACTGGTGTAAAAGCTTAAGTAACATTTTTTGTAAAAAAACGACTTTAAGCATTTTCGAATGTGCTAGATGAAATTCTACCTTCTTAACACACATTTTTGAGCAAAACAACAATATGTGCAAAGATATTAGTGCAAGATGTGCAGAGTAGCCCATAGACAGCAAGGCAAGTTCAGAACTTTAAACATGTATGTTTTCGTCGAAATTGTAAAAATATAATTGTAAACACCCTTTTACATCAGACCCTTCAATTATATACGGTAGTAAGAATCCCTGAACACTATTATATAGCCTGCTTTATTTATTAATTTATATTAGTTATTTGTCTATGCATGTTGTATTGAACAGATGTGAAGTCCAAATAAATGCAAATAGTGTAATACAGAAACTACAGTAGTAATAAAAAAGTACAGAATATACATGACCACTGAAGTGTTAAAGGAAAGGTTGATAAAAAATTAAAATGAATAACAATTTAATAAATGATGATAATAATAATCTAAATTTTCAAATCGTCTGATTCAGTGACTGGCTGTCAATTAAGTTTAGTATAGTAATTAAACTTTATTTGTAAAGAAAACAAATATCAAAAGCGAATTTTGATCAAATTTTCAATAGCATTTCCTATGCCTAACATTTCAAATTTTATTGGACCAAAAAAATGAAACGTTATGTATACTTATGATAAAACTACAATGTTCAGTTAAAATTTGTAAACTTTAAGAAATATATAAATACTATTTTAGAATGATACAGATTTAGGGATAATAATTTACCATATAACTATACTGTCTTCTAAGTGGAAATGTAAAACAAATAACTTACAAAACTGTAGATAACACTCAGTATTACAATAACTTATTAGCTAAACTTATAGTTTTATAATAGTAGTTAAATATGTTAACTTTTGTATACTGAAGAAAGAATATGTCAACATTGGTATATTGAAAAGGAATTTCTTAAATTCTGATCCAATTTTCGCACCCAGTGTTGGCAGCAACACTAGTTCCAACATCCAATTCTTACTTTGAGATATCTTCTATTTCATACATACTTTATTAATTTTTCTTGAAAAAAACATTCGAAATGATGGTTAAAAGTTGAAGTGCAATTTTTCAATGTTCAAAACAATGTTAAAATATTTGTAACCTTCTGTGATCCTGTCAATAAGGTTATATCTATACAAAGTGAGCCCAAAGTACAGTTTCATGGTTCACTCTAAAAAATATTATAATGAAAATGTTGAGTTTGAGATATACTGCATAATAGCACTCTTGTTAGGGATCTTTACTACAGTGATATTCATAATCCAGGCTTATTAATAAAATAATCCAAGTGGTATGGTAGTCATAATCCAGTGTCGTACTCATATCATGTAATTCCAGCAAATTCAACCAAAATAAAATTAAAAACACAACTTAATACTTCCAGCATCGCCTCAGTGTATTGCAGTATAGCATATAAACCACACTGCAATACAATATACAATACACTGAAAGCTTTTAGTGCTTTTCTACTTTTATTTCGGTTGGATTGTTAGAAACAAATGAAACGACACTGGATTATGTCAAATGGATCATTGGATACAACTTTCTAAATATGACTTAATACTACAACTCATAGTGTTTCCAATGTAATGACTTCGAAATTTCATTTCAACTTCAATGGAAATACCACTCAATAATGGTATTCTTCACAATATTGTGAAGAACCCTATCAACATGCTATTATATCCCAAATTCAACATTTTCATTATAATAACCTTTTGAGTATTCCCACGGAACCATACTTTTGCCTCACCCGTTATAGTAAATCTATAGTTACTATAGCTGATGTATTGAACTCAACTTTTGCTTTTTATTTATTTTTACAGAATGACATAAGGGGTGATATATGGATGACTACCTGTCAAGTTGATTTCACCAAGTTGTGAAAAAAATTCTTGTCACCATGATATACTATATGTCACAAGAACCTATTACCTATTGTTGACACATTACAGAAAATAACATAATTGGGTGATAAATATTTGAAAATTTCATTGAAGATTCATGAATCGCAGGTAAGAATAAACAACTTAAAGATTGGTATTGTGTTTATCATTAAATTCGAACCATTGATGAAATGTGTTAAAAGTAGCTAGTTGTATGTAATGCATTGCACCAATCAAAACATCATTTGAAACAACTTATCACACTCATACAAAATCAATAAACGTTCTGAAAACCCATTGACACTCAACTATGTTCTTACCACTTTCTTCGAATGTATCCAAACATATACTAGCATGGTAACCACACCACTAATTGATTCAACAATCGTATCATTGCAACAAACACTCAACTACATACAATCATTTGTTGTCAATACACCATTACACTTTGATGCATACAATACACATATATGATATTGTAAACCATCAGATATACACTGTCTACCATTTACTTTTTTTATACAAATAAATGATCAGACATAAAATCAGATTACTCGGTCATTCATAGACATCAAAAGTGATAAGGTCTATGATGTCCTATAAGTAAACAGTGAAAAAAAAAATTGGCGATGATCAGCACAAATATAGAAATGTGAGTGATGAAAATCAGAAAAATGTAGAAAAATAGTTTTACAAATATTTTATTCTTTTTTTTTTTTTTGTAAATATAACATTAAAGAAAATAGAAAATAAAATAAAGCAGAAGTAGTTGAAAGTTCAAAGCAGAAGATAATAAAAGGCCCAAGAAAATGCAAACTAGTTTCTGATAAAAATAATTTGAGCCATCTTTATTACATTTATTGGTTATATACTGTACATTTTGAAGAGGCAGAAAAAACTGAAAATATCTACAAGAAGAATTTCTACAAAGACCAAGTAGAAAAATTGCTGAAGCGAAAGAAAAGCTAACAAAAGAGTGATTATTATTATTACTTTTACATATATTGTGAAACTAAAAGATTTGAGAAAAACCAAAAAAGAATAAGAGTGCTCAGTAAAAGAATTAAAAACAGAAACTGCATATGCTTGTCAATTTGGCACCATCATGAAAAAATAGATATATATATATATTTTTTTTTTTTTTTACAAAAGAGATATGTATGAAAAAAAATGTAAAAGAACAGTTGTAAAAAACCATTTACATGATCTTATAAAGCCTTTCCATTAAAAATTGGAATAATTTTAATCATAAAGTGCTGTACTGAAAAACAAAATTCAAACAAATGCAGCAGCTTTGCAAAACTGTGTGAACACATTTTTATGTACAGTGTACTGAGTTATTCCAATTTTAATTTTTTTCAAGCTTTTAATAACCAAGTTTAAAAAATAGTTGGCTCTTCAGAGTTTAAATAAAACAAGACTAAAAACTATAGGAATTCTACCAAGAGCAGAGTTAGGAAATCTTGCAACAGTAAAAAAAAGGAATATATTAATAAACAATTCCCACACCAGGTATCTCTGTTGTGAACTAGTGACCAATCAGGAAGGATTATCAAGTGGAGGGCATGGCTTAAGCTAAACGATAACTGGACATTTGATTGGTGTATTCAGTAGTGCGCTTATAAGCATCCTCTACTGCTAATTTGTGAAAACATTTTTCAAACTTTCAGGTTTATCGGTATCTGCATGCTTTCCTAACTCCATATGCTCTTGATATATCAATAATACTATATCAACAGTTCTTATGAACTATATTAAATGTACTTTGAACTATTAAATGTACTTTGAACTATTAAATGTACTTTTTTGATAAATAGAATTTATTCCATTTTTTTGGCATGGATTTTTGGCATTTTCTTTTATCTTCATAGATTTTTTTTGGCAGATTGCGTTTAGGTCTCAGACGAAGAAAAAATGCACACTGTGCAAAAATATGCGTCTTATGTACAATCATGTACTAGACAAGAGTTATTCCCTTCAAATATATTGTTAGGAGAATTAATTCTTAAGTCACAAATAGATTAAATTTTTTTTTGTTAATAGTGTAAACTTCATAAGTTATTTCATTATACAGCTGACTAGTTGAGCCATTCGATACAAGCATCTGCTTGATATGCAATGTTCTTCATTGTTGAGCGAATGTAAAAACTGCAAAAACTCTTGTTTAATACATGTAGCCAACTTCAATATACCACATCATCTTTATACAGCATGTAACAGTATATTCTAAACTGGCAATTCAAATCAAACAATTGTATTTTACATTGTCTTTAAACACTGTTCCTCTATCGATTCAGTGTTCTAAAATTAAACCAAAACAATTTATTTGGCACTGTTTGTTTATAAAAGTGTACATTTTTCTTAAGAACAAGCTGTTACATTCCGTATATCTTATTTCAGGAGACATTATTTAGAAAGTTTCACCTGTCTAACCATGCAGCATTAGAACTGTTACATACAAACGTCTGCCATTCGTAACAGTTCCACTGCTACTGAAGTCAGACTAAAAAACCAGTATACGATCCAGGCATTCAAAAACAAACAAAAATAAATCACAAATTAAAGCAATCATGCAAACGATTGACACGTCCTAGATGTAGAACAAGTAGATGTTTTCCGTGACATTCGCCAATAAGACATGCTCATCATAAGACATGTTCATCCAACACATGATCACTTCGTTCTTCAATATAAAACAGTACTAGCTGAGGGAAATGCAATGCACACACATCAAACAGCCATATCACAACATATACTGCATATAAATCAAGCTGGAACAATCACAAGCATAAATGCCGATTTACTCATGTTCGGTGCAGTGTTTGTGAATACTGTGATGTGAGCATACTGCATTTAGAAATACATATTTATCGCATATTTTACGTTAACTTGCCAATTGTTAAACATATCCTGTGATTGGTTAAACATATTTTTAGTGTTACGTTCACAAAAAAAAAATTATTTGGTGAACAATCTTTTGAATACCTGTGATCTACAGTATTTGTGTTCGATTGACAATGACATTAATATTCATCGAAACTTTAAAAAAAAAAGAAGATATATTTTACAGATTTCTGTACACTCAAAGAGATCAATATATCAACAAAAAAACCCAAACATCATAAATCTGATTTCCATATAAGCTCATTTTGTTTTAAATTACAGGCCTTTTCATTATCTTTGTGATAATAATGACCTTGTAAATTTTGTAAAATATATTTGGTGTTGGATTATGAATGAAAATTTTACATTTTGAATTACAACAGTGAAGGCAAATTCTTTAATTATTTTTCAAATGTCAAACTATGGTGACAACTTCTTATGTGAATATGATTGACTAAGGCGTTTAGCTGCAATTAGCGATAATGTATTACTTATATAAGTGTTTGACATTAACAAAAACAATGTTTAAAAATAATAACTAACATGACTAAACAGACCAGACATGTCAAACCCATTTTGTCCTGTGGGCCATACAGCAATCCATACCATAACAAGGGCCACATAAACAATTTTGCACCATGTTATAGGCCAAGGTTTTTAATTTTATAATTTCTGAACTTTTTTTTTACAACATTTCTGAAATGCAGTGTTCTATACATGATGCCACCGTTCATTTTCTGCATCTACGCCAAATACAATAAAGGGTATCCACAATGAGATATAAATATTTGTAAACTATTATTTTGTAAATATGAAATTATACAAATAAAATGCATGGTGAAAAAGAAGCAGAAGCCCAAAACGTTTGTGTGAGAATTTTGTAGTGCCTGTCAGATGGTGCTGTGGTGCTGCAGTCAGTGGTTTTCTAAAATGGCCACTCAAGAGTGACTGAGCACAGGTTGTGTGGTGGTATGCAGAAAAAAAATGCAGGTCATATGGGAAATGTTGCAGAACCCGTCGAGAGAGTTAAAATCAACTGACATGATCAACTTTTACTGCAATTTTATTAAGAGTTTGATGCAACCCTACCAATGACGTGGCATATTTCTCGTTTGCAGCTGAGACAAACGTCACCATTGGTGAGTTGCAGAATAAAATCGCAGTAAAATCGTAGCAAAGCTGATCATGTTATTTTGCCCTTAGACTATTGTCTACAGTTTTTCTTCATGGAACTTTGAGATATGGTTCACTATCATTTTCATATTTAGTTATGATTATGTACGTATTAACCTTCAAATTCGGTGGTTAAAATGTTTAGATCACATTGTGGAAACCCTGTATTTCTACTTAGGTAAGTCTCTAAAATGAACACTAAACTTTGTGGAAATGACTGAACACAATTTATACAACATTCACATAGTTTCTATAACAAAAACTAAAACCCAACTATAAACTTAAACAATTGGTAATAATGAAAGGGCATTTCATTTTAGATTATATTGGTTAAATTTTGTTAAATAAATTAAACTTTAAATTTATGGGCTGGATAACCATTAGTTTTTTCAGCAGTATGCGGCCCCTGGAGCAGCATGTTTGACATGCCTGAATTTTTGACCAACTACAATACCTTAATGAAATGGTTCTTCAGAATGGCAAAACAATGCATTTAGTATATACTGTATATCAGATACTGTATGTAATGGACTGCACTCAGCTAGTAATAAACGTAATTCTATTTTTTTATTTAATGTACTCCACACCAGTTATTAATCTATAATAAAGTCTAATATTTTAATTTTGAAAAAATGATTAATTAGTTTATTAAGGAAGACAAATTATATGTATATATCTTAGTGGTCCCTGCTCTCATGTTTCTCATTTGTTGTCATTTGCTTGATGGAGCAATATATAGCAAGTAATAAATGCAAGAGTTATAAAATGAAAACACTTTAAACCATGCTCACGATTTCAAATTCATGGATAAAAAAAAAATAACTGCACATTTGTCATGCCAACCAAATTCAATGAGCGATGATATTTACAAATCGAATTTCTATGGATACAATCCGATGTTTTGAAAAGACTAGGTTAGTTGTAATGATGTCTAGTTGTAATGATGTCAAATGTTAAATTTGCAAACAATTGTTCGTTACCTTCGAGCTTGAGAAAACAAGAATCTTGAAACATTTTTTCATCGTCAAGGTAACGTATCCTTTAGAATATTAATAAAATAACTTTCAGCGCATTACATTAAAGTAAAAAATGCAACATGAAACCAGAATTTCTGCAAAATCAAACAATACGAGAATGATAATTGAAGCAGAATTGATAAGTAAATGCATAGCAACCAGTAACTGGCGAACAGACTCATGCATACGATTGTGAAATAAAAATCTCAATCATTTTCATGCTTTTACATCCGCAAAACTGCACGAGATTAAATATCAACTAAAGATTACTTTAACTAAGAAAGAAAAATTTTTTTTGTAGACCTAAACGTGACCTGCTCTTACTACAACCGATTCGATGCTGTTATATGGTCTGTGGATGTTTCCAGTGGCGTATTCAGGGGTGGGCAAAAGTTTCCTCCAGGAACCCAAAAGTATGCTAAAAATTTAATACATTTTTTGCTTTTCTATATAACTTGTGTCATCATAAATAGTTATCCATTGAAAATAGGTGTTTTAGGTGATATCTTAATTAATTTCTATAATTTCATACATGTAAAATAATTTTGAGCCATCTCATCTCATCCAAATCCCCCTCCAAACTGAATTTCTGGATACGCCCCTGGATGTTCAATCTCTTTAGTTTTCTGATGAAAACATAAACATGTGAATGCAAAATTTAAACATAACCTGTTTTCTACATTTAACAATATATGTTGTTATAAATGTGTTATCACAGGCACGCCAAACTCGTTTTGGTCATCAGGCTGTATGAGCAGTTTTGTACCACATTGAAGGACCGAAAAAGACATTTTGCACAATGTCGAGGATCGCACTTTTTTTATATTTAATTATATGATAACTGAATTTTTTTTTCACTTTTTAAATGCAGTGTTTTATATACAAGGTCTAAAATTTGTGTGTGCATAACCCTTGCACGCAGCATTGATTGGCTCTGCATTGGCGTGTGACACCCAACTCAGTTTCAATGAGCTGAAGCGCACAATCTTCTGACTCATTAGTCACATTTGTGACTAGTGGGAACTCCTAGTAATCACACAGGTAAGATAATTAAAATATAACACTGAATTTTGTGCAAAGTAGTTAAACTAATTTATACAATGCTCATATAAATTTTTCATAATAGTGGAAAAATAAAACAGGTACTTGCATATTAAACACCAGCCACTGCCATGGGGATGAGAGCAGCATGGGGTTATTGGTTTTTAACATCTAAACTATGAGTTTAGATACCAGTTTAGGTTAATTAAATAAAACGATAGTCCATTCAAATAAAACTGGCAGGCCCTCATACAGCCTCTGGGCCACATGTTTGACATGCACTGTGTATTGTTAACCAAAATGTAAGAATAAATAGAGATGCACTAAATAAATGTTCTGATTTTTATAATCTAGCCATGTATTTAAATAAAAAATATAATAAAAGTTTAAGTTGTAAATGCAATAATTCTTTGTTTAGAGTAAATTTTGGTATTTAGAGGAATAAAAAAAAACCATTTATCAAGTTGTAGTTGGTTGCTGATGTTTGTGCAGTCAAGCAGGATGGCGATCGATCGTTTTACCTAAACTTGTTTATTTTTCAAACAATAAAATAGTTGATATGACTCCTGCGTATTAATGCTATAGAACAGGTCTATAAAGAGTTAAAACCTAAGCTAGTGAATTTTTGAAGGTGCTGGGAATATTTTCTAAGCAACGAAAAATATCTGAAAATAAGTTAATTATATAATACTTATGCTACATGTATATATAAATAAACTACATATCAAACATGGACGTTACAAACACAACAAACATCTATATTGCTACAAGTAAACTTAAATGCGGTATGCTATAAACACAATTAACAAAAGTCAAGAACTTCCCCCCCCCCAAATAAAAAACACATTCAAGTAATGCCTCAATGTTTCGGGGACTCGTGCCATAAGCTAAATAAATTTTGTTAGCATGGTAAAAATATTGCTGTCTATTTTTTTAATAAGGCAACTGTTAAGTTAGATCAATTTTTTTTTTTATGCAAAACAAAACAAAAAAGAATAATAAATGCCATTTATAATGAGCTAAGGCTAGAAAAATTTGCTTTGATATAAATGTATAAACAGTGGATGAATTTATAAACTCTCAGATTTAAGCAATCCTATGTGTGGATGCTGACTTCCACGATTCTGATGATGACCATTTGAAATGCCTTCTTGAACACTATCTAACAAATCGCCATCATCGAGCTCACCTACCTGGCCATTGTGAGAACTTTCTGGCAGAGGGAGCGGCTTTGCAACACCAATGCGCACGATGCCTTTTGGTGCACCTTTTAAAGCCTGAACAGCCTGATCCAAACTCGCATTTTCCAAGTTGATGTCGTTAACTAAAATAAGGCGATCGCCAGGTATCAGCCGACCATCTTGCTGCGCTACACCACCAGGCACTAGGCTTCGGATTACAATGACTGTTTCGTTCGGATTCATCGGGTCCTAATGAAAAGAGAGAGATCCATGCACAATTTAATACACATAAATAAAATTTGTACAGTAATCCCTCGTTATTTGTGGGGATTACGTTCTTAAAAATTACCAGAAATAAGGAGTTGTAAGAAAAATAATGAAAACTGCATTAAATAAGGCTTAATTAATTTTTTTAGCATTCACTCATAGCAACTTTCTAAACATTTGGAGCCCATACTTGAATTAAATCAATAAAATCAGTAAATGGTTGAATTTAAAAGCATTGGCCTCTCAAGCCCGATTATAATAAAAACTTTTACAATCTAAAATAAGTTGAAACTTAATATCACAACGTTAAACCTAACATCACATTATAGCTTAAATATCACCTATAACTTAGTCATATTGTCGGCTTAGAAGTAAACCTGCTAACTCCATTTTAACTCATTTTAAGATTAACATATCATTCGAACGATAAAAATAAGTGGCATTGACTGAAAAAACCAGCTCAACTCAATTCAATTCAATTTGATTTCTAACATCCCTAATAATAAAAGACAGAGCGTGCCTCTTCACTAACTACAGAAGTGCCACAGTGAGTGAAAATTCCGAAATCGATACTTATTTACTTTTATGCTTCTCCTGAAAATTTCACCAAATGGAGTTAGCAGGCTTACACTCTAAGCCGACGATACATATATTTTAAAATAAAATAATCATTACTACTATGTATCTACCAGATGGAACTGTACTACTATTTATGAGTGAAAACATCATCTATGGAGAAGTGATGACATCTTGTGAAGTAAAGTCACTAAAGTGCACCTGTCAATATGCAATCTTTTGGTGTGGAAAATCAAGCAACTTGTGAACCGCTGATTCCTTCTTGCCACAGTTAATATAGGTTGGCAAAAAGCTGACATCAAAATGCATCACAATTTGTTTTCGACTTGCTACACCAAAACAATTGTGTGTAACAAAAGAGATAAACTAATGCTTCACTTTTTAGCATCTCAGATGGCCCTGACATAATCAAACTTACATTGCAACCTAATTATTAAACTATGGCTTAAAATTAAAATCATTCAATAAAATTACATGAATGCAAGAATGCGTGCGAATAAAATGTGACTAGAAAACACAAGTTATATTAACCATTACGAACTATGAACGCAAGTGCATTAATAAGCATGGAAGGTCAAGTCTACTTTAACCCTATGAATGCTACTCTCGTCTTTAACGGTTTCAAATCTTGGAACAAAACCCAATGTATTTACTATTATACTATAGTATACTATGTTACTATTATATTTTTGCTTCAAGTTACACCACTTAATTTTAAGCAGAGAATCTAGGAAACCTAACGCTGACATGAACAGTCATGCCTGGTATTTGCTTGTCAATAAAATTCTGATATCAAAATAAATTTCTACAAGTTTACACAAAACAAATACCAACCTCACATACTAAACAACCGTGAATAAAGAGGAAATACAGGTAGAACCTCACTAATCCGGAAAAAATTGAGACCACAAATTTGCCGAATTAGTGGCTTTTCCGAACCAGTGAAGCTTGAGGCAAAATGGCAAAATAAACTTTAAATTTAAACAAAAAATTATAAACTAGAGTATTCACTGTTACTTTTACTGTAAATTTAACAATTACGAGGGTGTATCAAAAAATAACTTTCACCCATGAATAAAAAAATAACAATGATATAGACGCACATCATGTATGTCACCGTAAAAGTACACCCTTTATTCATTTTTCCACAGAGTCTAATTGCTGTAAACACTTATTGAAACGATCAACTTCTCGACACCTCACTGAAAAACTTGCTCCAGTTTTATGCAAGCATTTCAGGACTACCGTTTCCACAGTCTCGTTGGTTTGGAATTGTTTTCCAATCATGTTATCATTTGGTCAGTAACAAGTGGTAGCAGGATGTGGATAACCACCCTTTCGGTAAAATGGCAAACAAAATTGGACGACGATGAGTCCAAACCAATGAGACTGTAGAAACGATGGTCCTGAAAGGCTTCATAAAACTGGAGTGAATTCGTCAGTGAGAGGTGCCAAAACTTGATCACACATTCCAATAAGTGTTTGCAGGCATCAGACGAGTATGTGGAAAATTGAATGAAGGGTGTACATTTACACTGACATACATAACGTGCGTTTATATCATTTTGTTATTTCTGTACCTACGAGTGAAACTTATTTTTTGATACCTCCTTGTATGAATCTATTCATCGTAAATTGAAAAATTATAAACCAGAGTATTAACTGCAAATTTTACTGTAAATTTCAATTGCCAAACCATCAAAGCTGATGCCAGATTAGTGAGGTGCAACCTGTACTGGATATCTGATTTGAAATAGTTCAGTGAGCATGGTTTTACCTGATAGTCTAATATGCTGAATCCCAATCCACGATCACCTTTAATCAGTTCAATCATTTGCGGTTCACTGCTCCACATGGCCAAGCCAGTTAATGGTTCCAGCGAACGAGACTTCAGTTTGGAGAACGAATTGTCAACAGGCAACGAAGAAGGAATCACAGCAAGTGAACCATCAGACTTGGCTTTGAACAAACGGTCAGGAATTGGCACAAGATTTTGCAGACTACCGCTATGGGAAGTTGGAGGTGGCATAGATTCTATTTTGGTATCATTCAACCAGTCACTAGCAGCAGCAGGTGATGTAAATGATGGGGCAGGTTCTTTTGTATGCCTCGAGCACACCATCTGCACCAGCAAAGGTAAGTCCTTCAATATGGCTACCACGTCCACGTGATTCAAGCCATATAGTTTGATGCCATTAACCTAAAACAAAAAGTAAATATAGAATTTATTAAAAAGACAATGTTTTTAGCTGCACAGTAATCGTTCAATAAATGCACGCACTACAGTACTTAGTGAAGAAATCTATTGATAAAAAAGTTCTTTGCAGTTATGTGTGATAAAGTCACTTAAAACCCACACATTGACTTTTATATTAATTCATTACATTTAGTGAATATCAAAAACAGTCCTACAAAAGCCAGCATACAGTCAATGAATTGCATAAAAAAAAGTTCCCAACATTTAAGTTCTTGATTCAACTTTTTGCCAATATGTTGTGAGAAAAATGATCCCAGGTGCTTATGCGAGTGAAGTTTACTTTATGCAAGCCCGAGTTGTGTACTTCAACATTGAACGCTGTTGTTTTAGCGCCAACGAAGTGTTCCACGTGTGATTTCGGCAATCGTGTGGTTTGGTTTGGCATCATGTGATATACTTCGGTGAGACTATACACCAATGTTCAGTGTCAAAGTACGCAGCCCAGGTGGCATAAAATTGGAAGTTGTCCTGCAGTATTGCCACCAAGAAAATTTTGATATGTGCAAGACTTACATGGAATGTAACCCTTGCATATATCGAGGACTTTCTATATTCTTCATAAACTTTTATGCACAAATTTTAAAAACTTTTCAAATGTGTTGTTTCAAAACAATAAAGAGAATAAGCTGTTTATATTCTCTTTCAATGCAAACTAGCATCAAAATCACCAAATAAAAGTTAAATCTTGACCAAACGTTTATTTGAAAAAATCAAATAAAAGTTATGATTATTTTTGTTTCACTAATAATGCTGTTAAAAGATCAAAGTACCAGTATCACAGTCAGGGGTGATGGAGAAAGTAAAAAGTATTTCATCAATTTGAGGCCAATCCAATGATCAAGTTGCATCTAGTTATTAATTTAATAAGCAGCAAATACGTGGAATCCGGTTATTATTATGACGGACAATGTTATCAATCGGCTATAATGATCATAATCAGTTGGTTCCAAAACACTGTTTAGTGTTTTTATTTTTAATCATTGCTTAATGTTATCAGCTGGTTATTATTATATAAAAAAAGCACTAATCCCAAAGTGATCATAATAATAGGTTTTACTGTAGTACCATGAAGAAACCCATTCTCTCAAAACCATTAAGTGATAGATAACTACTAAGAAGGTTCCCACATTCTTGGTATAAAAGTGAACATTGAATTACTCTACATCCACCTCAGATCAATAATCCAGAATGATGTTTATACATTCAGATCTAATCTGCAGTAAGTGTTTTTTGGCATGCCACTACATCCACTATTTTGCAAATTGTTTGTAAGAATATGAAACAATTCCTTAGTGTTTCCATCAGTACTTACAGAGTAAGTCTACTATACAGATCAGGATGAAGTATTTAGCAAGATGATTATAAGTGCTGATTTATTTGTAAACTAAAACAGTAATCCGGAATGGCTCAGATCCGATGAATCCGGATCAGTTAGTCAATTTGTACCAAGCCTGTACAAGTCCCCATTGACAAAAATCTAGATTTACCTGTATCTTTAAATCGCACTTCAAATTTTGCACCAGAAAAACCCACCATAATTCAATTTCAACTACTGAGCCTAAAATGCCATGCACATAGTGCAAATGAAAGTTCACAAGTACTAACCTCTAATAGCTCATCACCACTTTGAAGTTTACCAGTGACACCTACTGGACCTTCTGGCAAAATGGATCCAATGTAATGATGAGGCCTGACTTCTCGACCATCTTCAACATCAACTGTTCCTTCGAGGCTGATACCAAGCGTTCCACCAGGTTGAATTTTGTTAATTTGTGCCATCTAGAACACAAAATTTTACTTTGAAATTATAACATATGCTCAAACCACAGAAATTTTCCAAAAAGCCAATTTTTCAGTTACAAAATGTTATATTGACAGTTAATATAGTTACAATGAAATTTAATATTAAAAGTATTAAAGCAAACTTACCACAATCATATATTCAGATCCTAAAACCTTCTGCCACGATGTTATAATGTCATTCTCAGCTGATTCTTCAATCTCTGCCGCTAAAAATAAATGTTTTGGTATAGTTTGATATGAACTATATGATCTCTCTCTTTAAAGCTTAAGGCATGGATTTTCTTACCATGACCGTTCTCCATGACCAGCTCTGGTTCGACAATTGCATTTCTTGCTTCTGCTAAACTTGCTATAGGCAATATATCCAAACTGGAAGGTTGATGTATTATGGCAGTTGTGGGTGGTGGTGGTGTGAAATTTAATTCACTATTGGCTAATGAAACATTAACAAATTCAGTTTACTCAAGTTCAAGAAATTAAATGATACTGATCCCCAAAATAAACATCTTACCAATAGCTTGTTGCAGCTGCTCGTATTTAGAACCTCGGACATATCGAACCAACTTCAACTGTACAACTTTCCCAGTGTTTCTCAATACTTCTACTGCTTGATGATTACTGTAACCTTGTAGATTTTCACCATCAACCTGTTAACCCAAGAAATGCATATATTTGTATACCTATATCTAAATCACTTTGTAAATTATACATACTATCACAAAAATATCATTAAAATGAATGGAAAAAATAAAAGGTACACTCATTGTATTGTTTAGTGCAATCTCTAGTAGTCTGATAACTAAAAATCACATTAAACGAAGACAATGGGAAAACTGAGTAAATCCGCTTAAGTCGCTATTCCTTAAAATGCATTTATGTTAAATAATTTTAGACCAGTCTATAGCATAAAGACATTGGGTTGCATATAATTTTCACTGACTTTTTGGAGTAAGCACATGGAACGCGACTAGAGTAAATCAAAAATTTGTCATTTCTTTCTTTTTGTCACTTCACTTTCTGGTTATTTCACTCGCTTGTTTCACTTCCAAAACAATGGAAAAAACCTTTGATCTTTGGAAAAATAGCGTACATGCATTTATAAATTAGCACAATGTTTGGAATGAATAACAATGTAATTGCATTTTTAAATTAGCTTGTAACTAAACGCCTGTTAACTAGATTTTTTGCAAAACCTGTTCATTTTCCTGCTGTACATATACAGTTGACAAGAACTTATTTTTATCTTAAATTTGAAGGTGCCAAAAGTTTTTTCTCAAACTACGTTTTTGGAGTTAAACCATTATTCCACCCATTTCCTCAATTGAATATGAATTAGGCATCATATAGTATGAGCAATCTTCGTTTTTTCCTTGCTCTTACATACGGTTCTCAAGCACAGAACAAGCATGATTGGACTATTTTGCTTGAGAAAGAACAAGCATGATTGGACTATTTTGCTTGAGAATAAGCTCAAACCTCAAAGGCTAAACATCAGTATGTCAGTCTGTCAAAACATTTAAGCTACCAAAGATGAGCAAACACAAAAACAAAACACCCATTTACAACAGATTTTCTACTATATAAAGACAGCCTTTTCATGCTAAGACAGAATCATGGAAACTGCATCGAACAAGCCCAACCATGGAAAATGAATTCTATGTTGTTTACCTCAATAATTTGATCATTAATGTGGATCCTTCCATCAATTGCCGCTGCACTTCCATCAGTGATGCTCTTTACAAAGATTCCAGATATTTCTTCTGTAAACATTAAGAAATGTTTTAAATATATTAATACATTGGATTTTTTGTAACCAACTTTGCTTTTGCATAAATCAATTTGAAAATATCAAAAATCTTGCTAATAACATACAGTACACTCGATTCAACTGTCGTAAATTTGGGAAACAACAAACCAATAATTAATGTCATTCCAAGTTTGACAGTCGGTGTTCTCCTTAAACCCTAAATACATACCTTGCAAGAGTTTGGTAATTATTCACAATGTTTTCACAATTTTTAAACATTCAGAATGTTCCCATACAAAGACAAATTTTTGTAAAGCGACGTGAGGTACAACAATTTAATAAGAACTTTTCAATTACGTAGTTTACAGTTATCATTGAATAAGGTGACGAGACCTCCAGATTTTTCCAGAAATGTCCAAATGTGTGAAGTACTGACCCCACAAATTCTTTCTCATGGATTTGTATAAAGCTCGGTCAGAAGTCAGGACATCAATTTGCCCCATATTTGTCATATTTGGGGGTTTGGAAATCTGATCATTTTATGATTTTTATGTTCACACAATTTGTTTATATTTATATATCAATTTACTGTTTTTTCTTTTATGATGTCTATATTATTAGGCTATTATTTAGATGGTACCCTGATACTAAAAACAACCAGCAATCTATTAACAGTTGAATCGAGGTTCTGTAATTTCTTAAGAAAAACATGAAACCACTATTTATAAGTTTGAATAATGACAAAATAAAGCAAAATAACTTAGAGAAACTACATAAAGTAAATCATAACTTACCCTTTTCACTAACATATCCTGCTATAGTGACTCCTAATCCTTGTTGATCTTTGACTAGTTCTACAATAAAAGTTTCTGTTTCTGGACCATCATCAAATGAAGATGAAGCTAAATCAGGATGTGGCTATAAGAGAAACATAATAGTTTTCAACTTCAACTTACACCATCATCAAGAGCTAAAATGGATCGAGTGATAATACTAACATGCAATTCAACATGAGTCTGTTCCATTGGAAAAACAAAACGCTGGTCGTATCCAGGATAAGCGGCAGCAAAGTCATTAAAACCGTTTTGTGCTTGTAAGACAGCAAGTTGACGTTCCAATTCTTCAGGATCAGACAAAATGCGGGTTTGGACAATAGGAGCATGACTATGAAGTACCTGCTGTTAAAAAATAATAAAACTTAAAATACATGTTACATGACCCATTATTTCCTTAACATATACAGTTTTTAAATTTACCTGATAATCTGGAGATGTTGGTTCAATGGGGCGTGCTACAACCAGTCTGACATGACTTCCAGACTGTCTCAGTACTGCTGCTACCTGTTCCGACGCCATTCCACGCAAATTGACGTCACCAATCTGAAGAATGTGATCGCCACTTTGCAATCTTCCATCCTAAAGTATGACACACCACCAACACAATTACAAACCAATAAAACAAACTGCAAAGTGCAAACACTAAAATTGAACCAACTGATACTCACGCGATCTGCTACTCCTCCTGGCAAAATAGTTTTGACTACCACTCCTGTACTGCGACCTCCAACTATTCCAAAACCAAGACCTGAACCATCGTTGACAAGATCGATAATGTCCACTTGAGCCCATTCTGTATTCAGCTAATAAGCAAAAAACAAAGAATTTGGTATATATTGCTTTGGTATGTATATATGCAAAAACAATTGAGGTGGAATAACCGCAACTCAAAAAATGTAGTCCAAACCCAGAAGCATTTCCAAACCCATGTTTATATGGGCTGTTTGTTTGCTTGCTTTGTTTTGATGCATAGCATGTGGTTAAATCTGACTACACCTTTCAGGAGCATGCTGTATATTATTCCAAACTTAACTTACCACCATGTCTGAAGCTCTGGAACTATCGCTAACTGCAGAATTGGAACGCTTTACAGTAGCTGGTGGGGTAGAAGTCTGAGGGGTTTTGGCAGGAAGACTTCCACGCGCCACTACCAATTCTACCAATCCTCTCGATTGCTGCAGAATGTGAATGGCTTGCTGATGAGATATGTTTGCATCTAGGGGCTGTCCATCAATTGCAATAATCTGATCTCCTTCCTGGAGATGACTTTCTCTATAATAACAATAAAACAAACATTTTAACTATTTATATTTAACTATTTACAATTCTACAACAAGATTCTTTCGATTCCAAAAATTTTGGAAACAAACCAAAATTTAATGATATCTAAAACTATTGAGAAGGATTGGTTCCATCTTAGTGCATGCATGTTTTAAAATAATTTTAACCAGTTTCTGCTTATAATTACCAATATGAGTCACAGCAGCATTACCTCACTGTGTTCAGCGACCATTAGCAATTATATATTATTTATTTACACATTTTTTTCTTAAAATTTTGTGTTTATTAATGATATTTAGACATTCCTCGGTAACTACAAACAATTTGTAAAAAAAGAAAATCCTTTCCCCCTTTAATAACTTCCAAAAATGCACTGTATGTAGCATTCAATGAAATAATGTTTAATCCTAGTTAAAGTAATCGTCCTAAATAAAAAGAAATGAAATAAATCCCCAAAGTAAAATACATCTCTACTCACTCCTGATCAGCTGCACATCGAGATATGATTCCATTGTTCTTCGACCTGAACAAAAATTAAATACTTCAATTTCTTTAACAAATGTCTATTACCTAATATAATGAACACTGGGATACAGCATTATATTCTTTCCCATTTAGTACAATCATAGAGATGTTAAACGCAACATTTTGGCAACAGAATATTTTCCAGGTTGTATTGTTTTAGTTCTACAGTATAAAAACACTAAAAACAGTTCACCAGAGAACTGAATCGTTGTAACTGAAAATTGTAGAACAGTTAATTTCATCACAAAACACAACTAAACAGCAGGCCTATATATTTTAATTTCAATGACACATTCTCCACCTCATTGGTATATTTAAAATATGCAATTAATAAAAGCAGTATTAATTAATTAATTCTTTTAATTTAGTTTGTCATCAACTGAATGTTCAGTTCACCATGAAATGTAGCCAACACTACTAGCACGCGTGCTCTGCAGCGAAGCTCAAATGACAACTTTCACACAATTTACTTTCAAAACACCACAATGTGAGCCAAAAATAACAAATTTGAATTAATACTAGAGTGATAGCATTTCCTGCAATGAGGTGTTGCCAGTGTTGAAACAAACCGTTTACGATCACCTCTTCGCAGCCAGCTCATCTAACACACCATCAGCGCAATAAAAACAAAATCACTCCTTCAACACTGACTCATAACTAAAACAAACAACTTCTCCAACAACCTCGCAAGACTCGTGCAAATTTGCCTGTGACGACAAACCCCCAAAAAGGTATTAAAGGGCAACCCGTAGCTTCCAATGCTTACTTGATAACCAACAAAATGCTTGTAGCATGTTGTACCCTGTACGTCTAAGGGCCTAGAGTCTACATAATGTGATGGCATTGGGACTTGCAAAAGGATTTCAAACCAAAAATCTTTTTAAAACAAAGAACCAAAATGATTGGAATGGCAGGAAATAACTGGTAAGGAGTGCTTTGCTGTAGAGCTGCTAGCCTGCACCACTTCCACCCTTAATCAATAGTACTGAGTCTGCTCCATATCAGAGCATGAGCAGTGGCGTGGGCCTAGTTGCCACAGCAACAATTGGCATCACAATCTCATTGGTTCATGCAAGCAGCTGTTTCTTCCCTCCCATCAAGTTTTCGGAAATGATTTGTGAAAATAAATAAAAAGTGTCATCCAAGGTGCTGCGGAGATAAAGGAAAGGCTATATTTGTAGGTGGTAGCCGAACAGATTAAATTCCAAAGCACCCACATCTGGATTGGACATTGTTGCATACTCAAACCAATGCATAAACCTGTCAAGCACTGAAAAATGTTATTCTTTTCTCAATCGCACAGAATCTCACACATCAAAAAAAAAAATCACAGATAACTGGAATTTTCGCAGTTGGACATTGATAAAATTGCTTTATTGATAGTATAAAATAAACATTTCTATGGGAAACTTAAAAGAATTATTCAAGAAAATTGCATCGAGTGAAAATTTTCCGATTTTTCGCATATAAAAAAATGTGATCAAAATCTTGAAAACTTAGAACATTCAAAGTTTGATCCTGAAGCCTTTAAAAATCTAGCATTCCTGAACAGTAAATCCACGAAGAAAACTTATGATTCATAAATCTCCTAAGCAGTGCAATGAGATTTAAAAGCCATTTTTTGCAAGTTTGTTTTTAGTAACTGAGGAATTTGATCTCCTAAGAAGTGGGCAATGAGGTTTAGTTTATAAACCATTTTTTACAAATCAGAATTTGAGCTAATTCAAACAGTTACTATCGCACACGTCCTTTACCAGACATGTACATTTCGAAAAAAATGACCGTGCTAATGAAGACATGAATTTAACTAGTGCTGATATTAATGCAAATTTTAAGTTTTAACATGAATGTTTTCATTCACCACCAGGATTCTGCTTTTGTATTGGACGAAGCACCAACACAAAAAACCAACTAAACAAACTCTTAACATGATTGGTTACAATACAGTTCACACGAAAAATGAAAATTGATGCTCACATAATGCAGATTAGTCGAACTCCCCCGTTCCAAATCCTAGTCACTTAGCTGTGAAATGTTTCTTTTCACAGTTAAGATTCACAACATGTCATGGTAAAAATGCTGTCAACAACACGCTATTTTACATGAAAGTCATTATTGCTCATTAGCCGGTAAAAAGATAAAACAAATTTCGATTTTAAATAAATTCCAAAGGTAAAACATCAAGGGGTGTCAAATATGGGAACCGAAGTAGCCCAGTTCAACCTTTCTGTCAATCTAGAAATCGGTTATGGAGACCTGGAAGAAATTGACCACAGATGGAAATTCTGCCATATCACGAGTGGCAGTTACATTGGACAATAATAACTATTTCATGTAAAAAAAAATTTATGTCTTTTGCTACAAAATGACATCAATCAATTGCCTCGATGTCCTGAATAAATTGTTGTACGCTTACAAAGTTGTAAACTCTATTCTGGACCACCATGTATACTAGGAAAACCCGCTCGCTTCGCTCGCTATTGGGTTTGTTATTATTAGTGTTAGTGATATTAGTTATAATTTTCAGTTATACGTTTCGTTATAAATTTCACTATAATTTT
>JAQIWH010000092.1:0-77626 GCA_034695005.1 Cryptops parisi | reverse complement strand
ACGTGTCGAAACAATCACGATTTTTGTACATTTCCGCACAGCAAGAGCAACGAAATTTCTAGCAATTTGCGAAAATTAAAAGGAAAATGAGAATATTTTCAACCACCAGGAGAAGGGTTTGTTGATCTATTAGCGAGAGCTGTTTTTTCGTTATTACGCTCGATAGTTTTATGCTTTGGGTGAAATATATCGCGATTTTTTGCAATTAAAAGAGGTCTTCGATCCATGTGACGATTACGTCCATTTTATGTTATTTTGATCCTGTTGGATTATGTGAAAACAATAAACAAAACTATATTTAGCATCATATTCAAATAAAACCATGTACTCGTCTATGTCTGACATCTGAATAATCATGAAAATTAACACACGAGGAATCTTTACTCCTATATTATTTAAATATCAAATCTTTAAACAACTATACGTTTAGCGTTTTTTATATATACTACGTACGTAGATATATATCCATTCCTCGAGATCCTTTTTATTGTAACTGCAGACGGGAGTAAAGTCGAGCCAAATGCTACTTTGCCGACAACATCTGAGAGATCATTAGGTCTGGCACGGACCAATAGGTCCAATGTTGTAGAACGTTCCAGTTGGCTTTAGCAGTCCAGACGCAGTAAGTAGCAAAAGGGTAAGAACTTCGGTGAGCGGAAGATATGGAAGACACAAGTCAATGGCGAGGAAGTAAAGGGGAACGAACGATGGGAGAGGAAGAAGGGGGGGGGGAGAGAAGAAAGGGTTTGGAAGGGAAGAAAAGGGAGAGGGTTAGAACCGGAAAGGGATCAGAGCAAACTTCCGATGGCTTTTTCCGCTTGCTTTGCTGCCAGAAGGTGGGATCATTGGAAGAAGTCTTCTTCCTCCATCCACCTGTTTACGTCTATACTTTTCCCTTCCCCTCCCCTTTTTTCTTTTTCCACTTATTGCACAAGCATTATCTGAGAACTACTTTCTCCAGTTACCTTATAACATTAGTCTTATTTGATGTTGTTTTTTCCAATCTTTCATTTGTTGTTGTTGTTGTTGTTGATGTTGTTGTAACGTTGTGGACTTCAAAATGTCGATTTGAGCACGGCGATGTTGATGGTTACGAACAGTTGTCAATATTTGAGCATGCCATATCAAATTCATCGTAATCGATGTTAATGGTAATCGTTTAGGTAGTTGTTAAAATGATTTGTATTTCCATTGTTAATTATCGACTATGTCACGTGAAACGAATAATCTTAGTTTTTAAACAACAGGTCAACTTGAATCGAGATTAAAGCATTCACCTGAGTGACTGGATATTCAGACCGATATATTCTGATTTTGCGAATACAAAAATTCGGCACGAAAATCTTGTTTTGTCTATGAGCAACTTAATCAACGATAATTAACTTTTAATTGACTTTTGCAAGTACGATTGAAAATATTTTTGTCACTAGACTTAGGAGTCTTGTTTGTCTAGCCTCTTTAATGTCAGCATGTTGACCATCAACGTCCGTTTTACCCTTCAGCAAATGCTGCGAGCGAGTACGAAAAAGGAGAAGACGAAAAGGGAGGAGAAGAAAAAATGGAGAGGCAAGTTTTAATGGTGGAATCGATTCGAACGTAGAAGTAACACCTGAAGTAAGGTTTTTCTAAGGTAGTTGACTGTTGATTTACGACCGAGACAGCAATTTATGGCTGTCGACAACCGATCCACTCGGATGGTGGGTGCAAGTCTTGTTGGTCGTGAAAACAGGTTCGGGCGAGTTATTTGGAAGCAACTTAACTTTGCCATTTCGGACCGTGTAAAAGGTCTGATGGTGTTTTGTTGCCTCCGGTTGTTTAGCAACTTCAACTTGTAACTCTGCCTTCGTGTGATGGCAAGGGAGATGTGCTGGAACGTGTTAGGGTCTCTTTTTTTCTTCTTCCTTTTTCACTTTCTCTTTTAAGTCCTGTAGGAATGTCACTGATACTTTACTCAATACTTTTGTCACCGGGACTATTAATGTGTTGTATTTTTTGCCACGTTCTGTTTAAATACTCGCATTTTTAAAATTTCTGGGTGGTCAGTTTTTACAACCTTTCATTTAACTTGACTTGGCGTCTTAAACAGTCTCAAAGATTTTCAAAACTCTTTTAAATTGTAGATGTCATTTTTAACAACGTTCCGTGTGTCGTAGGAACTTGAAATTTGGTGTACAGATTAATCACGCGTGACAATCAAATTTTCAGGGAGCAATGTTGTGTCAATTCCGAAATCTTAGCACGTAAAAAGTCGTTTTTGTAGGTAGAGTGTTGCTAATGTTGTGAACTACATCTTCGTTTTCCATTGTTATAAATAAACATATATACATACTGTACATACATACATACATGCATGCATACAAAAATAATGTCAGTTTAGTACATCTAGTTCATCTGAGCAACTGCTCATTGTTGGGAGTCCAAAACAGATTCATCCGAAGAAACACTTAACCACGAAAGGTTGTACTTGTATAAAAAAAAAAAACTGAAAATTCTTGGTTTAACTTGTCTTGACCGTTGTTTTTTGTTTAATTCAACATCTTTGCGGTCTATTTCAACCCCCTTTCCGATATCAGAGTACCTGAAATTTGATACCAAGAGACAGTCCGCGAAACATTTATTTCTATCAAAGTTTGACGAATTGATGTCAAAATCGAACAAGTTTTTTTTCCATTACTTGTTTCTTCCCTTTATTCTTAGCCTTATTGGAATGTAATTAGTATTTTTACCAACATCATCATTGCAGTCGTGGTATTCTACAATTATAGTTTCTAAGTGTGCATTTCAAAATTTATCGTTTTTGAAATAGACTTTTTGTTTGAATGGAGTTTTACATTACTCTTGCGAATCGATGTGGATCAATTTTTTTTTTGTTGCAAAGAATGAAAAGTTTTGAAAATCTCGTTTCCATAGAGGTCTTGGGAACGTCATAAACACCGTTGCCCTTCCATCTCTATTAGCTGATAATAATTGATTGATCGATCATGAAACGAGAAAACCCAAAGAGAACAACGAGCGAAGTGAAGCTCATTGGCGTTCGTAATTGAATCGTTGATGATGATGAAGTCGAAAGCATCATCATTCATTATTGAAAAAGGCATTTTATCTGATGGCAAAATGGTACGATTGCGGTTCGATATCAAACTCGACCGTCATTGCAACTTTAGTGAAAGAAGCAATGTTTCAGCAATGTTTTCGAAGGAAAACTAATCATTTTCACCCATAGATGGCTCCACAGAAAGGCAAATGCGACAATCGGCAACATTCAAACACGAAAGTGAAATTATTTTGTTGTAATTCAGGTTGAGTAGTTAACTGACATACAGGTAAACCTAGATTTATGCAAGGGTTATGTTTGGCGAAAACCCTTGAATAAGTAGAAAATCTCGTACATATTTAAACTTCCATAATATAGAAGAACTGTATAGTTTTCCAAACTGTGTGTGTAACGCTCTTTGTAACAGATTAACAATTAAAATAAATAGATTAAATTCGTTCTTTTTTACATTACAAAAAAATAAAAACTAGCATCCGTTATCTGGCAGGGTGTAATTTCCGCGTGAAGATCAACATTTCTGCAACACGTGGCGTAGCCTACACATTGTAACAGGAAACAGATGGGTTACATCGTTACACACTTGAACGCTATCTCCAGAATCACATAATACACAAAAATATTTTGCTGATAACTAGCATCAAGGAGGATTACTGTCATTTAGTATCGAGATTATTTATACGAAACTTGAAATAAATCTTGAGACATCGTGTACAGGAAGTCAGGTAGAAAATTTGATATTATAAATTTCGTTATAATTGATTTTTTTTTAACTCCTTGATAACTCCCCGGTTAAAATTTGCTTAGTTGAGACGTGAATGATGTAAACGAACGTGAGTAGGTGGGTTCACTTGACAGTTTTCTAGTTTACTGTCTCGAGACGTTTTTTGTTGTGGTTGTCGTTATCTCGGGGACGGTAGAATGGACTTGAGCTGCCAGTTGACAGTGGTCAGTGATAACTATCGGATATTGGAAATGACCACTTCTCAGACAGAACCCTCATGTTGAGAGAAGCAAAGAGAAGAAGAAGAGTGGAAAAGTCACATGACCCTTGCGATAATCGGCATTGTCTCTAAGCTTTGACTTTGTGCATTGTACGAGAGCCAATGGCAAACAACGTCAGCCGGGAGGAGGGGGGGGAGGGAGAATCGTTGTTTGAAGGGAAGCAGCGCGTACTTCCGGTGCATCTGCCACTCTCGGATCTTCCCAACATCTCCCCCCTCCACTCCTTCTCTTCTTCTACTTTTGGTTTCACGCTTGCGCGATCACCGGCCAATTGCACGAGCTCCGACATCGATTTCACTACGTGGTCACTTTCACCCTCCCCACCCCCTATCCCCCTCGTCTCTACACCCTCGCCTTTTCTTCTTACTTTATTGTCTCTTAACCAACTTCTTTGGAGAGGGTCTTGTTTGGATTACATCGAAGCGACCTATCCGTGACCCTTAATTTTCCACTCTGAAGGGTCTCCGAACCCCCGACACTTAGGTTATTAGAGACCACGGAATCAATAACAAAGTTGGTGCTTTACTTCGGATTAGGAACTGAGATTTTACGTTAAAAAAAGGAAGCGCGCAAAAAGTTATTTTATGGTTTACAAAGTTCAGCTTTTCCGTCATGCATTTTGTTTCAGTACAAAACGTATGGGAGAAACTTGAAATGAATTGTGTTATAGCTGTTTAATCCCGGTTTATATTTTTTTTATTACTATTTGGATTCGCTCGACAAGGGACCATGTAAAATGCATATAAAAAACAAACAAACATCATACATTTGATTTTACATTAATCTATCTACATAATTGGCAAGTTTCTGTGTATTCACGTGTCCGTCAGATCTATAGGCCTACACTCCTAAACAGAACGCTCTAGCAGCGATACGAAATTACTACACATCGTTCTGCTGCAAATTTGTAGGTCAACGCAATTATTTTTAACTCTCAATGTCTTGTCAATTCCGAGATATGGACATTTGAAGATATGTGAGGACATTTGAAGCGATAGGGACATGTTGTCATTGAGTGGTTATGTGTGGATTGATTTTTCCATAAAGGTATCATGGTAACCTCTTAGTAACAAACAACTACAACATTATGCTACGACTAGTAAATAGCCCGTCAAAATGACGGGAAAGTTATTTATTCATTTAGCTCATATTGCTGCGCAATATTCGTTATATTCGTTACGGTATTTTTTTATTATAAATATACACGGTTATTTCTATATAAATAACCGAAGGCCTCTTCTACGGCCAACGGCCTCTTCTACACATGGAAATAAAAACTTGAAACGGGAAAATATTATCAAATATTATTAAAAAATACACAGTTGTTTCTATAGAAACATAACTGGTGAGGAGGAGGAGCAGGAGGGAGAGGATCTTTGCATTTTATAACAATTAAGACGTTTTGAGTCTATCGATATGAACGTGCTGCAAAAATTCAGATATTGTTTCAACAATAGCCCGTTTCCACGGTTTCAAAACAAAATAAAAAATACACGTGCGAAACACGAGATTTACGACTGGTTGTTGATAAGTACCACATCACTGCACATCACTAACAAGATGAACTAGAATTAAGACTTAAGCACCTATTGTTTAAAAACGATTTCAATTATCACAAATTATTTATGACATTAGTAACAACATATGACGTCAGAGAGAAACAGCCAATGACTTACGAGTCATTTTTTAAACCTTTGGCGGGACATTCAAAGACCAATTAAATTCTTACTAGTTAACTACGTTACACATGACCACGAGCTCGCAATACAAGACGAGCCATGGCGGTTTTTGGCACCAAATATTGCTTCTTGTGACAGAATATGATTTAAATGACGTCACATTAGATATTCATCTTTTCTACAGTTTCCAAGTTGATTTGTACACAGAAGTGTGTAAATACATTAAGCTTATAGATTATTATTCAATATGCTTTTAATTTTTTTTTTATTTAAAACCGGTAATAAACTTTCATACTGTCTTGATGTAAGATAATTTCACACGCTTTTCAATTTCACTTGTTGGTTTTGTTTCATCAACTGTCTTGTACGATTCGTCGTGTGCTCTTCCAACCTTTTCTTTTGACTTTGAACCCCCACAGCATTAAATGGAATTTATAGGAATTGCTTTGAACCCCCGTTAAAGAAACCCAAGAATAAAAGCATGGACTTAAAAAAGAAAGAAAAATATATAAAAGTTTCTTCCTCAACACACTGATATAAGAAGAAGAAAAAAAGGAAAACGTGACGACCGACTTGAGATCGGTATCTGTAAAAATCTTTGAAGAAAAAGGAAATTGACTCAAACCCAAAGGGAGAAGAAAAAAGGAATAAGAAAATGGAGGTTAAAAGAAGAAAAATAAGGGGGTAAAAAAATAACCGCCAGTGTGTGTGTGTGTGTGTATGTGCATGTGTGTTAGTTTTATCGTGTCCTATTTATGTGGCTTCCCCCTGTTATTTTTTTTCCGGTACCTTTGAAATATAGTTTTTTCTTCTTTTTATTGCTATTTTCTTAGTTTTTTTCCTTCTTTTCCGGTTTTTCTTTCTTCGTTTTTCTTGTTTAATTCTGCTTTTCGCAACATTCGTACCTTCGTTTCGGCGTAATTGATGAATCTTAAGAAGACTCAGGTTTTCTTCTTCTTCATAAAGAAAAAGAGATAGAGACCCAAACGAAGAAGAAGAAGAAGAAGAAAATAGAACTTTTCTTAACTTCATCCAATTTCGGATTTTTAATAAGATCAAGAAACGGATCTATACCTACTTTCTGAACGTGAATAAAAATGTGTATATATATATATATATATTTTTTTTATTTATCTTTTATTTTTCTTTACATCGGAAATTTTCGTTAAGCACTACAGTCTTAATGACATTGGAATCGATTCCGTATTATGTAAATTGCCATTTTTTTCCGGTGTTTTTTTTTTAATGGAGGTTAGTAATATGTGTGCAGTGCACAATGCAACGAGGGAAAGGGAAAAGAAAAATTGTGTGTGTAAATATTTGGCCCAAGTTCATTACGGGGGCACTTGTGAGGAATTAGATGTGATCTAATATTTAGTCGTGTAAAAGGAGAAAGAAATTGTAGCGAAATTCGGTTATTGTTCCGGTTCTCTAGTAATAAAAGCAGCAGGAGGAAATGAAAGTTGCAGGTCCATGCTGCGAGAAATAGGAGATGGAAACGCTTTCGGTTCCATTTCTGACGTCATTAATGGCGATAAAATGGTTTCTGGTATTGCGTTGTCGCTGGGCTGTGTTTTCTTTAACGAAAAAATTGGCAGAGATTTAGTTGGTTATTTTTTTTTTGCTGTAGTTTTTTTATTGTTTTGTTTGAAAAGATGAAATTTTGTGAGTTTTCTCCTAATTTCAATATGTCCACCATTTATCACGATCGTATTCATGTGATTTTTTCGACTTACGAAGCACTGTGATTTTTTGAACCGGAATGAGTATCGGATAACCAATAATATTTGTACAGTTTATTCGAGACGGAATTTTTTTTTTTTTTTGGAAGGAGAAAACGTTGAGAAAATCGTATCCAGTTTATTGGTCATTTAATATTTGAAGGGCTCGGTGCAGTAACTGGTCAGCTCCAATTTGTAAAATTTTAGACAAGTTATTTTCTTTTTATTCAGGTTATCATTTTTAATATTACACGTAACACAGATAAAACGTATAATAACAGAGGTGAGTAAACAATAAATTTAAGAAAGGATTGGCTGAAATATTCTCACAATATGAATGAACCAGCTGTTCTGAGAAAAAGTGACGCCACCTTTCGGCAAAAAAAATGGAGCTCACTGCACCGAGCCCTTCGTTTGGATTTCTGATATTTGAGCAACTTTTGATATTTGGTTATCTGGTATTTGAACGTAAATTGTACATTATAATAGTTAATTATCCGATCTGTAATGCGTAGCGCTACTACTATAATTTTTTTGTATATGTGTGTATTTTGTATGTGTGTATGAAATGTTTTAAATTTAGTTGGGGTCACCATAACAGCGTGAAGTAAAGAATAATAGATGTGTTACCATACCAACACAAAAAATAAACACTAAAAAATAACTAACGTTGCAAAGCAACATGAGTTTAAACACGGGGTAATGAACACAAAGATTAGTACAAAAGAGGGTTCCCTTCTAGATTCGTCAATATTATTGGATGGGATACAGCTAGTTCTAAAACAGGCTGACAGGTCAGTTTCAAGAGATATAAAATGCAATTCTGTCACTTTATCTATAACATCATTATTATATTTTAAACAATACTACTTGGTGATTTAGATCATGGTCATTACACAAATCGCGTGTTTGCTAGCTTGTTACTTAATTACACGATTTGAAGGAAATATATTTTTAAGGTAAACAAACAATGGTCTGGACATTGTGGACATTGTCACGTGAAGAAACAATGATCGCATCGGTATACAGAGTATACGTTATTTTAAACAAATGATGTATACAAATAATAATAGAAGTTTATTTATTTATTTATTTGTTTTTCAGAACAATATTTGCTGAAGTGTTATTATGACTATAATGTTATTTATTTATGTTAGTCATTAAATATTATGGCAACACTACACAAAGTATTGTAACAAAATATTACAACATAACACGATTATTATGAACCATTAGAATTGATATAAGACCAAAAGTTAACCTGTTTGATGTTGATTTTAAAGATTTGTTTAGTTAAAGATTTTTTAATTTCATTAATTAAATGATATCGTAAAGTTGCGAAATCTAGCTACATGTTTCACCCTGTACATGGGAATGTTTTAATCGTTATAAATGTCAATAGTGCCAATGCAAATTTTTTTTTTTTTTGATGAATTTGTCATTATACACCATTTTCTTTAATTTATCTTCTTGTAACGTTAGTACGACGAAGAAATCGATTCTTATCAGGTGAAAATTACAGTGGGTTTTTTTTCCGAGTAAAATAAAATAAAAATGGAAAAAAAAATAATCATTCATATCATCCCTAAGTTTACAAAATCAAATATAAAAAAATATATAAAAGATATCCTTTTTTTTTCTTTCTTTCTCTTTCCTTGCCTTCAATAATAAAAAGGAAGGGTAATGTTCTGAACTTGGTCGTTCCTTAAATTTCCGCTTTTTCCCTTTTATGTTGCTGATGGATCTGTTGGTATAGCGAGGTTCCGGAATCATCAATCGTCGTTATCGAGAGGGAGTCGGAATCGATTCCGTTTCCGGCAATAACTCGGAAGGGAAAATAAGTCGTGGCAGCAGTCGTGCGTGGGTGGTGATGGTGCAGGGGGGGGGCGCTAACACCCCCTGCTTTACTAAAGGAGGGGGTTATAGAAAAAGGCTGGAGAAAAGAGAGAGAGAGAAGAAGAAAACGAACACTCGTTTTTCCACCCACGCGCCTTCTCCCTTATGTTCACCTGTCACTCGGACGTCTGCTGGACTTTTCTTCATTCCCCTACCCTCTCTCCCCCATTATTTTTTTTTTAATTTTGTAAGATTTCTTTTTTTTTAAGGTTTTTTATTTTTTGTATTCCGGAGAAATGCGGTTACAACGCGATATAGGGGTTGGTATTAATAATATTGAAACAAAATTGTGATTAACATCATTCGTGATGCTGGTGGGTTTTTGATTTTGCAATTGAAACGTCAGTGTTGTTTAGCAGGGGGTTAGAAATCAATGGACTTGAATACGAGTTTGTTGTGGGTTTTTTTTAAGACTAGGAGTAGGTCCGTGCTGTAGCACGGTGGCGTTATATAGGGGTTTTGGGTTAGTAATGCAAACATTAGATTCATAACTTCAAAAATAACATGTTTGTGCTTTTTGCGTTTACAACGAACACACCAACTCCATCTAGTGACAGAATGCAACAAAAATCGTTTATGACACACACAGATGATTTAATATTTTAAATATGATTTTAATACTTTTTCACATTAATAAATTTGCACTCTCTTGCATTACTCCTATGCATACTATGAGTATAATATATTTTTTATTTATTATGCAGGGTGATCCAAAAGATTAGGGCTGAAGTGAGTTGTCAAGGTTTCGTTGTAGCAAAAGCTGCATTATTCTGTTGCGCTTTTGAACTGTCAATTATTTTAATTTATTGTCTCTACTATGTGAACTATAATTTTCTGAAGCCATGTGTTGGTTATTGCAGTCACAACGGGTGTCATTTTGAATTGCGTGCACTTTGACACAACACTGTCTCAAAAAACAAACAAATTGCAAGTTTCGTCAACTAACTTACATATCAGAAACACGACCACATTTAAATTATTATTAGCCAATAAACATTTTCTAAAATTGTTCATAATCGCAAAAACCATATTTTGGGACAGAAAGAGTATATATTGACAATTTTCCTTGTTCTTTGTTTTTGTCGTGTACATATATGACTGTTGTTTTTTTTCATCAATTGTTAAAGTTATTTACTATATTTTCTTGATGCACGATTGTCTCAAAGGGACGAAATAAAATAATAATATAATAATGACATAACACCTGTTTTGCCGTTATATTTTGTGACTACCATGATTATAAGTCATTTTTATTGTTAAAGTCATTTTATTAATTTCACCTTTTGGTCATTGACCTGTAGACACTGTGTAACATATCCCAATGGGATGCATTAATAAACTTATACTTATAATAGTAATAATAATAATAATAATAATAATAATAATAATAATATAGTAGCAAAAACAATTTTTTTTAATGTTTTTTCCACACGTATTAATAATAAGAATGACTCAGATATATGTTCACGTTTGTCATAAACGCTTGTGTTGTAACATTCTGTCACTAGATGGAGTTGGTTGGTTGCGCATTATTTAATGTACACGTTTTCCGTGCTATAACACGGGCTAATTAATTGTATGCAATACAGCGGTTAACGATGGAGAACTTGTAATATTGAAGATGATTTGATTCTATATTTTTAATATGCTTTAGTGTATGGTATAAGTTTTTTAAATTGTATTTTTATCTGTTAATTATGAGATTATTTGATATACTTGACATTATATTAGTGAAAAACACACACGTGTATTTAGGTATCTAGGCTTTAGAGTTTGACTTACTTTTAGAAGTAACGAGTACACTATTCGTTGGGTTTTCGATAATTTTTACCTCGTTCATCCGATTCCACAATTATTTTGTCGTTTTCATTTTTATTTTGCTTGTGTCCTCAATCTGTCTTGCGGATTCTTGTTGAAAAGAAATTTTGGAATTCCATGTTGTCGTTTTTTATTTATTTATTTCTGCTTTTGTATATGTGTGTTTGAATGGTCGTTGGATCTAACTCTTCTTCCATCATTTTGTTTTTCCAATCATTTTCTACTTCTTCTTCAAGATTCATCCACCCACTACAAGTTTTTGTGTTTTCGTCCTTTTTCTTCGTCTTCTGCTTCAACCTCACGCTACGAAGGGCGCCCTCTTCAAAACCACTTCGACCCAATAAAAGTCCTGTGGTAGTTAATTTAGTGACCATAACGGTGCGGAAAGATGGCGCAGCCTCTTCTTATCGAGCTCTACTTTCTCTTTCCCTTGACGACGAACGTCATTGAAGGAAACACGAAGACGACGAGAAGGGGGTCGGGTGGCAAAAATGACTTCTTCCCCCTCCCTTTTTCCTTACACACACGCACGTGTTGTCGGATAAAAGTAGTATTTCTGAAAGCAGCAATAGTGGGTCTCTGGACAGGGCTTCCTCCTTCATGCAAATGACGACTTCTGGTCCTCCACACGTTTCTTCCCTAACTCAGGAAGCCGTGAAATGACAAAGTTTTCTTCCTCCACTTTCACGGTGGTCTAGTTCGCTATGAATTTTTCAAACCATTTATTTAATGGTGGTGCAAGGTAGTAGTAGTGGTAGCGGTAACGCAGATTGCTTCTTCAGCCATGTTGTTGATTCATTTATGAAAAGTGTTCCATCCACCACGTTGGTTGGGGTGAAGACTAGTCGGCGGTGGTGGAGTTTTGTTTGCGAAGTGAATAAGTGACAAATAGTTTTAAGCCTTTTAAATGTTGAATGACATCTTGTTTGGGAAGGTCCAAATTTTTCGGAGAGTGGCACAAATTCACCTAGGATTACAACTTAATGCGTAGAAACGTTCTAAACGTTGCTCGAATGTAAGTTGAAAGCCTTCTCGAAAGTTGGGTTTATTTGACGAAAACAGCCAGTTGCAAATTTTGTTTTCCATTTACGTCTTGTAGGCGTTTCTTGTCGTAAAATTCAGCGATTTTGCATGTGAGAATGGTTAAAATCAGTTAGGTAACGATTGATCCTGCAGGTGAGTGTTGCTTAAATCATGTAAGATGATTTTGCACGTCTTCATTTTTAAATCACGTGAGCAACAACCTATTGTGATTATTGTTTAAATATTACGCTAACCGCTTCTGATCATTCGTGAAATCACATTGGTAACGCTCTTTCACGTGGTCATTGTTTACCTAAATATGGTAACGGTGGTTTCCCACGTTTCCATTATTATATACTTTATACGCATATTAGCTTCACTCGTGAAGGGAGTGAGTAAGTTGACCGTGAGGCAAAGCTGTAAATTGAGTCACTGAATGTTGCCAGCTAACATGAGTCAAAACAACGAACTTCATTAAAGCTCTTCCGTCATTGTTGACTGGCAATGGCATACATAGGCTTATGCAATGATATACTAGAGGTCCGCCCAGTCACAATGTGACTATAGTATTCCCCCATTTTCCTCTTTCCTTTCCTACCATAATAATGAACACAGTAGCCCGTCACGTGTTAGATGATGTCACGTGACGATGCTGAGCCACCCAGAAAAAAGGAGAAAGAAAGAAGGGAACTCAATCTCACGCACGCAGGCAGACTGGAGTCTTTTAGTTATAGAAATAAAGCGTATTCTTAGAAACGCTGAGTTTCTTTCTTTCTCAGAGTTTGATTGTCTGAGTTTTTAACGTACTCTACTGGTTTAGAGTCCAGTTGATTAATGTTGGCACTTGATTTTTAATTTTAAAACTTATATTACTGGTAGGTAGAATGATAGAATTAAATTAATGAATGGTTTTTATAGCCTTTTGATTTTCTTAAGGAATATACTATAGATGCCATGCCACATGACGTTTTTATATCAATGCCATACTTTAATCTGCTTTAACAGCTGTTACCAAGTAAAGTTGACTTTAATTAACTAAGAGAAAAAAACGCTATACAGTAATTGGGAATTAGTGTCGACAAAAACAGAACAGGATACATAATAAAAGGAACAGCTTAAAAACAAAAACAACAAGAAAAAAAACAACTCGTTTGTGATTAATGAGTACAGAATTTAATTTAATTTTTCTTTCATCATTTTGTTATTGTCTATGTTTCTTTTTTCACTTTTCATAACCCCCCCCCCGTGTTTTTTTCATGATTCAGGAAATTATGAGGGAATCAAAAACAAGATTCTCATCTGATTATGACATTGCCTCCGGATTTAACTCAAAGCACTCTGTCAACAACAGACAGGAGATAGTCTTGTTTTTTATTCTTTCGTTGTCATAATTTTTAGTTTATGTATGAAGAAAACGATATACAGTGGCATGTATCAAAATAAGTTATTCAAGTGAGGAGATTAGAAAAACGGTCCTCAAATCGATCATGTAATAAGTTTCTTAGAATGGCAATTTTCATTTCTATTCAGGTAAATATTCATAAGTTGGATGAGTTCATTGGAGCATGTCAAACGTCAAAATGAGATAAACAACTTGGGTTTGCTGATGTTGGAGTATCATGTCAACATGGGGAAGGGATTTTTCGGAAGAGTTCAAGTTGAACTCATCCGCTTTGTTATCGGAACCTTCGGGGATCGAAGTCATTTCTCCACGAATAATTAATGAACGCATAATGAAATGGAAATACTTGTTGATGTTTTCGACTGTAGTGAGAGTGAGTGGTGTAGCGAATATATACCGCGAAATATATAAGCTGTTAATTAGAACAAATGGCACTCGTTAGATGAATCAATAGGTACCTGAGAATATTTTGATGACTCATTATCTAATGCAAATCGATTGATTGAGAGATAGTTGTCGAACGTGATTGGAAATCCAAGTGTAAACCGCGTGTACGCGAGATAATGGTTGTTCAGTTTCAAACTTTTAATTTATTAATATACGTCTGATACATCTTTAAGGAATCATTGTTGAGTGAATATATCGTATCAGGTGAACAGTGAAGTTTGTGTGATTTTTTTACAATTTATTTCACAAAATCCCTGCACTTCAACAAAAAAAAAAAGGTTAAAATACTTCACGAATATTTTTGATACCTGTAATTAGCCTTATTTTAACAATGCAAGGTGCCAACAATGAGATCTAAACATTTTAGCCACTTACGGTTTAAAGTAAAATACCGATATATAATAATAACTAAATATGGAGTAAAAACTATTAAACATACTACAGTTACATAAAAGCTAATAACGACGTAAGTACACCTCCACATAGGCGCCTCTGGTAGCGCGAAAATTGTTTATGCTGTAGTCTAACTCACATCATATGTTCTGCAACGTTCCTTCGTGTTGAAAAATTGTGAAAAACTTTAACTTTTCAAATTAGAGTTAGAATGCCTCAAGTTATTTTCATAGTTCAAAAATTTTCGAACAAAATAGACGAAAAAATATGCGTTTTTCACTCGTTCCTCAACCATCGCCTTTTCCTGTTCGCTTAGAGTCGCCATTTTGTAAAATGACGGACTGCAGCGCCACTGTGACTGACACGCAAAAATAATTCCCACAAACTTCATGGATTTCTGCTTCCATTTCACCAAGAATCACATTTGTATAACCCAATATGGAAAATAATGGAGTTTTCAAATGTATAGATTTCATGTGGACACCAATCTTGTTGAGATGATAGCCACACTTCCCATGAAAATTATGTTATTCAAGTTATTATGCAAGTGTTAGCCCTACAGTGTTTACATAATAATTAATAATAATATTATTTATTAATACTATTTGATATAAAATAACATCAAATTTGTTTGCTTTGAAGAAAAAAAAGCCGCTTTGTGTTGATATTTTCAGAGTATTCGAAATTTCAAGATTATTAATTAAAGTACACGTTACCAAGTTTTAAAACAGAAACATTTATATTAATGAAATGACAACATAATGTTTATTCATTCTTACCTTGCTTCAGAATAGTAAATTGTGAGTACATACCTGTAACGAGAAGAAAAATAGATAGATTAGCATCATTAGCAGCAGCAATTTGATAGGCTCGTACAATTACATATTAATGGTTACCATTAACAATTCAAGCCCAATCAACACAAACTGTCGCTTAAATTTGTTTGTTGATAAATTTGTTGCGTTTGTTGTTAAAGTTGTGCGCTGATTGAGGCAGAAATAGTTTTATCAGACCAGAGCTTAATTTTAATTATGTGTGTCAAAAGTTATGAATGCTGTGCAATATATATTTAATGCTGTGCAATATATATATTTAATGTTGTGTAATGTTCACTAAAAACAAATTATTGTACATTTTGTTTTGTTAAATGCTATCATGATGAGAGTAACATCGTTTTAATTATATTAAAAAAAAAAAATTAGTTTAAAATTTCATCACTAGATGACTATTGGTATAAGGCCATCTAGGGACAAAATCAGAAACCTTCGGAGTACTGTGTTTACAGCATGACTAGATACTTGTTAATTGTTTTTGAATTCGTGTTTGAGCACTTTGTTGACTCATTTTGATGTAAACTTTGTTACTTTCACTTTGGTTAAAGGTGTTTATAAGAAGAACAAGTGTGTATGCGAATGTAAAGTGCTGCTTTGTTTTCATAAACAACCCGTTCCTGTTTACATTCACCATGTATACTCGCTATTGATAAAACCACATAAACACTTTCACGCATGCGTTATAGTTCTTAGATTAGTTTCCAAGGTGACGATGAAATTTCGAAGCACTTGTTACTTTTTTTAATCGCTTTTATAATTTTTTTTTAAAACACGGTTTTGTTATTGATGCAATCAAACTCTTGTTTCGTTTTTAATTAACAATTTTCCACTTGAATAGTTTCTTCATCGTTTCTTTTCGTTTTTTGTTGGTGAACAAAAAGTTGAAGAAAAAGAAAGTTGATTTATTTTTGTCGCCTAAAAATGGATGCACCTGAAAATGCAAAACACTAGAAGTGTCGTCGTCTACAAAAGCGTCTTTTCTTCCCATTCATGTTTGAGGTAGATGTTGTTTGTCATTGGTTTCATTAGCTATCTCGTATTAAAACGAGAGAGAGATAGAGAAGAAGAGAAAAAAATTCCAATTGGGAATATTTTCGGTAGAATTCCAATTTCACGACTGACTTGATTTTCACGTGAAGGGAAAAAAATAAATATTTTCTTTTTCATCACTTTTTTTTTTGTGCATAATTTTCATCTTCCATGACGATGCTCATCTTATTTGCCTTTTGCATTTCATTCCAACCTTTACTGATTTTTCCTATTTTTATTTTAAAAATAAAATAAAATTTTATCTCTGATTTCTTTTTTAAATTCTATAATCTTTCATTTGTGTTTATTTTCTCAATGTTCTGCAAAATCTTCCTTCGATATTAAAAGTTTCAAGTTTCATAAATTTGTTCGCTTCGTAATGTTTTTTAATAAATAAAAACTTATAAAAATATAAATTTTAGAAAAATCAAATCAAATCAAAGCAAAATTTCAATTAATTGAATGAATAAAAAATGTATGTATAATAGTTATGTTAACGGCAATGTATGGAATGCGCACAATTTATAAATTGCCTAGTCTCTGTTGGAATTAGCAATGTAATAGTTACGTTATGCATGAATTTAGATCAGGTTTATATTTAGGATTACTTTTTTATTGAAAATGTTACAGTTCTATACAAAATTTTATTCCATACTTTGTCAAAACAGTCTAGGCATTTTATACAATGTATGGATTCTATACATTGTCGATGAGAGAGATATTTAAATAAATAAATATTCATTCTTTAAATGTTCATGTTAACATTAATTTGTATACAGATAGATTTACAGTATATACATTGGCATCCGGTTTTTATGATCACTTTGGGACCAGTGCTTTTTGATAACAATAACCGGCTGATAACATTAAACAATGAATAAAAGAACATTAAACAGTGTTTTGAGACCTACTGATTATGATAACAATGACCGATTGATAATATTATCTGTGATTATAATAACCGGATTGTGCTGTAGTTTAAAATTTCACAAATATATTATTACGAAGTTATATCATAAATTACACTTTAGCTAGTTCACTTTGGTGTATATTATTTATTTAAAGTAATCCGTTCCACGAGGACAAAAATAACAGGTTGATATTGCTTTATTTAATTACTATATTATTTTTGTAAATCTTTATATCATTACTATTAATTTGCTTTTATTTAAATAATAGGTTTTGATACCATGTAAATAACAGTTATAACTAATTTCAACGCACAAAAACTTTTATTATAGTAAATTTATAGTAAATTTTATTTTAATAAAAAAAAACACATTTCATGCTATATAAAATATGTACTTTTATGATTAAATTGTTTGGTTAAAATAAATAATATTTTCTTCAAAAAACAAAATAAAATAAAACATTGCATTAAGCCTTGTTTACAATGTACATTAGTTGAATTGACCGCCTTGCGCGTAGGCTTCTCCTTATCACTCGCGACATTGCAGGGAAATTCACCTCTCGTGCGTCGTGTTTCGTTATTATTTAGAGTACCAATTCCAAAGCAAACACAACTGAAAAACGATAAGCGAAAAAATAAAAGCTAGCTTCAGTTGCATGCTTCATTAAGTTTATGGTTTATCAATAAAGGGTCAGTAACCTTTAGAATCCATTTCTACTCGTGTACAAGTCGAATGGCACTAAACCATTTTCGTTATAAAAAAATGTAAACGAGAAGATGTTATAATCACGATTGAGTTTCACGAGGATGACAAAAAAAAATGGCGTATCGATCCGATTGAAAAGAGCAAGAGCTTGAAAGAATAACGAGCAGTAATAATTCAGCACTAATAGTAATAATAATGATAATATCGAACCGTGTCGTCGCAATGGGATTCGAAGGAGGTGGTTGTTATTGTTGTTGTTGTTGTTGTTGTTGAACCACGTGGTGTTGGATCGATAAATACAAAAGTGCGGCTTTGGTTTTAACGTAGCCTACTACGAGATCGATTGGTGTTGTAGAGTTTTGTTTTTTCTTTTATTTATATATATGTATATTTATTTATATTTTTTCTTTTTATTGTTATTTTCTTCCCAAGGTTTTGGCTCGAGCGAGTTAGCGTGCCGTTTTAGCCAAGATAGAAGGGGTGTGTTGGAGGGAATGGTTGGGGGTGGGGGGTAGGCTGACCAGGCGGAACCTCCGTGCAGCCTTTCTGCCACCTGACGCTGGCCACCAATCAGAACAGCCACCCACCTTAATGAAGCCTCCGAGTGTTTGACACAACATGGTGGTCGCGGAACGTTGGCGAAATGGAGGTTGCGAACCTCTGAACTTTGCAACTCTTTCACTACAACAGAGGCATGGGACGTCATTGTGGCGCGAGTTGGCCATGATGAAAATGAGTCCCTTTTAACTTTGAATTTTTATTGGTTAGAGAGTGTGTCAACAGCGTATTAGAAAACAAGCGACTAGGTATTTTTTTATTATTTTATATACTTTTTATATAGCTTTACTTTTGAGTCAGTTTTTGAGATGGTAATTGAAACGAAACATCTACAATCGTTTATCAGAATATACTGTTTAGTCCAATGAACCAAAAACCGCATAAAACAGACACCGCATAAATTCATCGCATAGACAAAACCACGTAAAAAAATCGCTTAAATATATAAATAAATCGAAAATTTCATAAATAAAAAATGGAATGACTCAAAGCTCGCATAAATCAAATATCAAATGAGTCGACAATCACATAAATTTAATTTCGCATAAATCAAAACTTGCAGAAATCAAAACGTGCAGAAATCAGAAATGAATGCATAAATTTTATATGTACCTTTTATGTACATTGTGTCTTTTCGGACCGTATAAAAATATCGAAGAATTACTCAAAGATTGCATAAATTTTAATTTGCATAATTCGAAACACGCAGAAATGAAAAATTGATTATTTGTTTACAGATATACTGTATGAACAGATGCACAGTACCTATGTAAAGATGGGTAGAAAGCGAATCATCACATTCGCGATGAGTGAAATTTCATAAAATGCTCGTGGATTGCAAATCGCGACAAAATGGATTGGATTGTAAATTGAGAAAATGGAGATACAGCAGCTTCAAGGATATGAAGAATTTGATCCATCAATATTTCACTACCTGTACAAATTTCAATTTCAACTATATAAATATTAATGCGTCAGGTTCAAATATCGATATATCAGTTTCGTTCTATGTACCCAATGACCAATATCATTTATTGATAAAGGCGTGTAGTTTTAAAGATAAGGAACTCAATGAAACTTCTATGGTCACTCGTTACTTATGCAACTTTTGCCATAGAATTACGTATTGGTTAGCATTAAATGAACTAAGTTTAGGTTATTTGTATACAGTATGTTACCGGCAATGTATACAATCTATAGGCCTCGTATACAATCCCTAACTATTTATACAATGGCTAACCTTTTTTGGCAAAGTATGAAATAACATCTTTATATAGAATTGTTTAAGTTAATTCTGGTTAATTGACATTTTCTATAAAAGAAAGTTAAAAGTAAATTTAGGTTTAAATTTAGATTGTAGGAAATAAAGTCAACATAAACAAAAGAAAAAAAGTTAAAAATTGTTTTTTGACGTCTTTTTAACTTTTTCCTTTTTTTTTACTATTGTTCTTTTGACTTCCTACAATCTAAAATGATAACTTATTTAGGCCTGACTTTTTTTTTTATAGAAAGTTTTATAGGAAACCAATGCATAACATAATTATTGCAATTTGACTTTGTCAAAAGAGATTAGGCATTTGTGTACAATGCCTGGATTATATACCTTGTCGGTAACATATAAAATACATGAAATACATAGTGATAGAGAAATACTATTTTTTTAGTATTTTTGTTAACTGATCAAACATTGTTGATGGTTATCTTCATATAAATTTGATTATTTTATACATTGTTCAGATTATTTTTCAAAGGACCTGATTCAATATCTAGATAATAGAATTTACTTAATTAGTAATAGTAAAAGTTGTGAATAACCAAGAATAGTGTGCATAGCGTTATTATGAGTCAGTACATGGCGTTTAGATTGTAGTCAGGGAAAATTAGTTGGCTTTAATTTCCGTTTAATCTGATTCCAATACAAGGTCGAATTACAGTTTGTGGTGAGCGAATCAATGCTTTCTAAATAGTGGAAATTGACGTTGCCAAGCCAACCTGCCCACTTCGGGGTTTCGATTATATACCTGACGCTGCCTTTCATTTACCCTCTCCCCCTCCCGTCTTTCTCATCCTTTATCATTGTCCTTTCTCTCGCTTAAGTGGTGTATTTTATTTATTTTTTTTGTGGAAACTTTTCGCTTTAATTAATAACATCGCATGACCCGTATCCATTTACAACAACAATAAGGCATTCGGTAAAATTTCACGTAATTGCGTCATTAGCTTTTGCCTTCGAACAACCTCCTTTCACACAGGTTCGAACAAATTTCTACACTTCATCGCCAGGTGATGTGAAAAACTGCGATTTAAAATCGTCCAACCGCGACAACGATTCAAGCTGACAGATTCGAGTAGAATATGTATCAGGTTGTTTTTTTACGTACAGTATATACATTGGATAAGTTAATATGCAATTGTTTTTTGTTTGTAATAAGCGTGCTAGATGGTCTCGCGTTTTATAATGTTTTGTGATCAAACCAATAGGTGATCCGTGCTATAACACATGAGATAGGGTTCGCTTTGTGTACACCCACGTTGTTTATGGTGGTTATGGTTTTTCGTGTGTTTTTACTTGTTAGTTTTTATTTATCAGGGAAACACTCTTCCACGAACAGATAGAGAGAGACACTTGGGTTTTATACAGTTTAATTTGAACCACATTTTGTTAGATGCGAAAATGTTTGGTGAATACTTAACCTGCGGCTAAAGCCCATTTTACACGTCATACGTTTCAATCAAATTTCATCAATTCTAACTTGTTTTTCTGACGCCATACACACATCCGGGCGTGTTTCAGTGTTTTTGTTGCGTTTCGCCGTTTGACCTAAAGCACGGAAACGTGTGTATGACGTTAGAAAAACAGTTGAAATCAATGGAATTCGATTGAAAAAGTTTGACGTGTGAAATGGCCGGTACTGTAGAAGTGTAACCAAAAATCTGCCTAGTCACAAATGTTACAAATGTGACTTGAGTCAGTAGATCTTGCATAGGTACATTTTAAAAAACTTTATAGGCCTATATATAAAAATTGTAGATAACTAGAAGCATACCCATCGATAATGACGGGGATAGCCCGGTTGAGTATCACGTGCTGCTGATCGACTAATGGCTGTTGAGATAACGTAATGCTTTCTTAGCCAGTGGTTGTCGCCATGCATTTACGTGAGTTGCCTGGCAACTTTTGGGCCACTATTGCCAATTATTATATACCTGCATATATTGTCTGTAGAAATTGTGAACTTGCTGGTAAAAAAAACTTTAACTCACAAAAGTCAATCACCGTTTAAAGCGTTTATACACATCAGATGAACCTACCCTAACACATCCTATTTACACTGTCATCTACCCTAATAAACACAAATGAACATATTGAACGCACTATTTATGTATTGTACTTAAAAACATGAAGAATCTAATAAAAGTTTAATCTTAATGTTTTTACAGACCTAGTCTAAGTAACCTTAGACTGGGTCTGTAAAAAACACTGATTAAAGTGCAGAAAATTTAGCGCTTAGTGTGAGATCTGTTTTAGAATATAAAACAACGTTACATTACATAACGTTATCGAAGAACGTGACGGGGGGATGGGGTGTATCTAGTTGTGATGGAACTGTCTGCTATTAATAATATAGGGTTAGGTATTAAAGTAAGGGGACAAACATTGGAAAAAATTGGTTTAGTTAGCGCAGGACTAGAAGAGGAAAGGAAACACGAGCCTTTAATGAATCTCGAGCTAATTGAGCTGCAAAACCCTTTAAGCCTAACGCCAACAACACCGATAGTTGCAGACGGAAGAAATTAACACAAGATGGCCTAAAGGACCCAACGTACAAGTCTAGGGGGGTCGTAAAAAAAGCCCACGTTTTTATGGAACTTGGCTCTGTTTTCTCTTATACTTCTAAAAAAGCAAGAAGAAAATTTAACCCTTTAAAGCTGAACCTTTCGAATACTCGAATCACCCTGTAGTTTTTGTTTTTTTCTTTTATTTGATTGGGGGTAACATGGGGTTGGTGGCACCAGAAATTGGATCAATTTTCAACCAAGAGTTAAATATTAAAGTCGACCAAAAGTTTGCTCAAAGTTTGTTGCGGTTTAAATTCACCGTAGGCTTCAAAAGAGTGATGTTTAACAGTTTAAATTTTTAATGTATGGACAATTGTTCAATTTTTTGAATTTAATGTTACTAATTTTGTATGTTACTAATTTTTACTAATGTTGAATGTATGTTACTGGAATTGTTACGACTAAATTTTGTTGAAGTAAGTTGGCCGAGGATCAAAAATACGTTTAATCAAACTGTCAAGTTCTAGTTCATTGGTTGAAACTAACCTTAGGTTAAATTTGAACGAAACATTGTTCACTTTAATGGTTGAAGCAAATTATTTATTTTTAATGTAATTTTTTATTATATATCTGCTACCGACAATGTATAGATTCCAGGACTTCTGTAGACTGCTAAACGTGGTTTAGGCAATGCATGAAATTAACTTTGGGACTAAGAATTTAGGTCATGTTTAACCGTTGGTTTTATATACAGTATATCGGTTAATCCATAAGTAGCAATACCATTTAAAACTTTAATAACTCTTTTGCTATTTCATATTTTCAATTTAATTCACGATGACGCAACGCATAAAAACCATTAAATTTTTATTACAAAATTATTTTGAAGTTCACATTTCAATTGGCCTCCACGTTCGCCCGATTTGACAACACCTGACTTTTATCTTTTTTTAGCTGAAAAATCGGGTTATTCGGTATACACTGTTCGTTCCGGGATAAGATTCAAGAACTTGCAAGCCCTGCAGCTAGATATGTTAAAAGTTGTAACGGAAAGTGCTGTGCTGTAGATAAGATCCCGTGTTTGTGAAGCGGAACATGACGGTCATTTACGTGACAGCAGTTTTCATACATCGTTTAAAAAACTCCCATTTCCGTACTTCATTACATAAAAGAATAAATAAAACAAACAAACAAAGAAGTTATTCAATTTTTAAAATGCTATTGTGACTTGTGGACTATCCTGTACTGGAGATTTAACTAGCGTTGGTGTTACCGATTTCTTAAAGGTTATTATGCCAAGGATTTGCTTTTCAAGGCTTGCACTTAACTAGTTACCTGCAAGTATCAAGTACGGTTTATTATTGTTTTTTTATAATCTAAAGTTATTTAAAGTAGACTTAGAAAGTGCCTCACTCTTGAGGAATGTTTACCTCGGATCAAAGTCTGGAGGGAAAGTCATTTCCAAGTAACAAGGGTTGAGTTTGTTGGCCTACAATGAACCAAAACAATGGTGAAACACGAGATGGATGTTGACGAAATCGGAAAAGAACGGGTTTTTTTTCACGTGATCAGAACATGATGATTGGAAGTGTAAACCGAACCGTATTAACACACAAACGTTAGTCAAAAGTCGTAATTTGAGAATAGGTTTCCACATTAGACGGGATCCTGTGTTTAATATTAAAGAATTGTTTAACCAAAAACTCGGTCACTTTTACATGGGACGATTTTTTTTCCTCTTATTATAAAATGGTTTCAAATGTATTTCATATATTTTTGTATGAAATTAATTAATTAAAGTGTGACATCAATAATATATTAATTGTAGTTGATTAAGCTAGTTTTCAAATGAAGTAACGTATTTTAATTAAAATTTGCAGATGAACGTTTTGTGCGGTGCTGAGTTATTGTGATCCTGGGATGTGCATTTAACAAGTGACAACCTACAGTCAACACCCATGAATGATGAGTCACATGAAGAGTGGTGAGTAGTTAGTTTCAACTACTTGTAATTATTTCAGTTATCTTCTGGTAGATTTATAATTAATAATTGGTTATTGTGAATTAAACTCATCGATTGAATTTAAAAAAATTCAAAAAATGAAAAAGAGGTTTCATCTAAAAAAAATGCTAACTACAAATTCAGGTTGAAGTGACATTCTATACATTTATCTTAAATTCGTGTATTTATGATGACATGTTAGGTTAGTCCCCGACCAGGAGCAAACGCTAAAGTTGAAAAGGACTAACCTAATTTAGTGGCCTCTTATCATAAACCTAAATATCATTCTTTCATTTTGCAAAGATCATTTTACCACAATGATCACACAACGATCGATCACACATTTCAAGACCCTACCGACAAGCGCCACAACCATCTAATCCAAAAGTACCGTTTTTGCCAATGGTATTTGTTTTTAATGAGCAGTTTGTGGGATTCGAGGTATTATTATATGAGTATATTTTTTGTCATTAGAGTCGCATTTTTTTTTTGTATATTTCTGAAAAAATATTGTCCACTGATTGCCGGACGTCATGCTAGCGAAAGAGCATTGGGGAAGTGGGCATTGCTTAGGTTGCATTGGGAAACCTGCTGAGAGACTTCCGGTTCAGAGGAGACCGGCATTTCATCACAATAACGAAACCGAACGTGTATTTTTGTAAATATACATATATACTTCTTCTGTCTAAAAATATGGTTCACATTTCTTGTAAAACTTTCCGATTATGGACAGTTGCAGGAAAAAATCAGTTTCTTTGGCTTACATTGATCTAAATGTGGTGTTCTTTCTAATACGTAAGTTAGTTTTCGTAACTTAAAATTCTTATTTGATTTTTGACACAATATCGTGTCTTATCAAAATTCACGCAACTCAAAATGACACCCGTTGTGACTGAAATAATGAACATATATGGCTTCGAAAATTTTTGCTCCAAGTTGTGAAAAAACACTAAATTAAAATAATTTGATAGTTGAAAGCTGAAAAGCGTCAACGTAACATCACAGATTTTGTTAAAACGAAAGCTTGACGACCTACTTGAGCCCTATCACCCTGTATAATAAATAAAAAATAATACTCTAGCATGTGAGAAAATTAAAACAATGCATTCTGTAGAAAATTAAAATAATGCATCCTGTATTATAGAATATCTATATAATTCATGCAAATTGCATCAATTTTTAATTGTAATCAACATACTGTGATATTTTGAGACAGAGCAAGTGAAACATTTATCTACACTACAGTATAATAATTTGCTATTGTAAGTCTGTCTACCTATAGCTCAGATCCACCAATGACATTACCGCGCGCGAAAATTCAATATAAGTTCTCAAAATGTAAACATGTTGTCATCAGATGACGTCATGTTCCTCTCAATTGACGGGTATTTTCACTAGTATGTGTTTATATATAACTATTCACAGTTTATAAAAGTAAATGTAAGAGGAGAATAAATTTGACCCATCATTTTGTGCGTTGGACAATTGAACGTTGTAGATTGGGTTTCGTTTTTACTATTGTCGTTTCTTGCGCACGTGAAATGACTGAAGGACTGTCGAGTGTGAATGAAGAGTGTCTTGTTCGTTAATACCGTTCTTCTTCTTTTTTTTTAATCATTATTATCACCATTTGGAAGTCAAAAAAAAAGTTATGACTGTCTTTCTTCTCGTTGACACTTTTCTCTCATTCGGTTTCATTGCTTTTGAACGGTGTTAGATAGTTTTACTCGCCTCCGGGCAGTATTAGAAGAACTGTGAAGTACTAGAACTGAAAGAGGGGAGGGGCAGAGGGCCACGTGAGGTCATCACGTGCCACAAGTTTCATAAAGGACGACACTAATCTTGGTCTAATCTTCGCCACTATTAACCGACGACGATGACGACCCTCGGCCGTCAATTTTGATGGCGAGGAATTTCCGGCGAAGAAGTCATCGTTGGTCACGTGATGAAGTCGAGGGCAGTGGTGACGAGGGGTGTCCTGTTGTGTTTTTTCTTTCTTTTAAGTGTTTCGTCTGTAGTTATATCTCTTAACAGTTTGTAATTATGGGGTTGGACGTGACTGTAATGTCCGGTAATTTCAAGTTCAACCGCTACCGTAGGCAAAATCCTTGTTGTGTCAAGTCTTGAAGATTTATGCTTAAGAAAGTGTTAGACAACACACAGTGTTTTTTTGTGGTATTTTTTTGTGTGTTTTGTTTTGTTGCTCTTTACTAATTCTTTAAATGACTATGAAGGAAAGTCTTGCCAAAGATGATATCGTGAAATAGGAAGCCTAGCAATTGTATCTTGTTTAATTTCTAACTTGGAAACGACACTGGCACCGTGCCCTTTAAATTAACCAATGTGTCTCCCCCCCCCAAAAAAAAATAAAAGAAATTTCCGAAAGATGACTTTTAGCACACATCACTAAGTTTTGCCTTGAACTTCACCCGTGTTTTTACCATTGATAAAAAGTAAGTAAGAAACAAGGAAAGTAAATTTAGGAAGTGACTTCATTTTTTTCTATTCTTCTTCTTCTGCAATTCGTTTGCCAAGTTCATTGCAAGTGGTACCAAGCTCATCTTTTTTTGGGAGGAAGTTCCTTCATCTCGAAAGTCATCGGTCCAGTTTTTTTTCTTCATTTCCACCAAAAGTTGAAATGCTTTTTAATAGATTAGGCGAAGCGTAAGAAAGCAATTTGTTTCATCGTCTCTTTTGCTCGGGTTTTCTTATATTTTTTCTTCTTATTCTTTTGGCTTTCTTCATCTCTCGGTTGCAAACTTAACATCGCGACCTCTAGACGCTTAGGGAAAGTTCCCTTGTTGCTAACCTTCCAAAAGGTCTGTTGCATACGAGAAGGGTAATTAGACTATTTGGGGAGGGGGGAATGCTTTAGGTTTTTATTTCCTTTTTGACTTTCAATGTTTTCAAATCTCGAATAAACGCCAGGTTCCAAAAGGGTAATTACACCCATTTATCATGATGTTGGAAGGGGTGAAAAATAAAATAGTTTTTCCAATTGTTGTTGTTGTTGTTGTTTGAATCATTTGTGGGAAAAGACATTACCAATTTGGATGGCTCGAATTCATCGTTTTAAAACTCTGAAAAAAGTAGCTGAACAAAGTTGAAAGAACTGCTTTCAACCGAACTTAATGCTTTACCGAATTTATCAAAATTTATTTTGTTAAACGTCTAATATATTATCTATTGTAAACTTTTCCGGTGACATATACAAGTTTGTGCACTTATGGAATTTGTTTAGGAAATAGTCACCTTTGTATATCTCGACATGCACCAGGTAGTTGTACACTAAGCATTTTGTATTATATAACACGTCCAATCATTTTCGTTGTTCCACTTTTTCTAGTTTCTAGTAAAACTGAAATCACGAAGTCCTCGTTATATTCGAGTTTCTTATATACGATTTCGCTAACGTGTCACGACAAAACTTTCATACGCGATAAGCTAGAAACATTTCGCTAGTATGCTGTGTTACCCAAGTGACTATAATTTTTTCTCGCAGTGAAATTTTCCAATTCATGTAAAAATACCCTATATGCGATTTATGTTCAGTGACGTAACCCTCGTATAAATCGCGAGCTTATCTAAATTTATTTGTCGAGCAATTGTTGGAATTGAGAAAGGGGGGGGGGAGAAAAACCGCAAAGGGGAATCCATTTTGTTTATCCACAAAGAATATCAAGAAGAGAAAAAAGATTGGATTATTTTTTTATTCACTCTTTAAATTGATATAAAAAAACGAATTGGTAAAAAAAAAATGTTTACCCCCACCCTATCCCCCATTTTTTTATGGATGGTTCGCATACATAAATTTGACGATTTCAAATCGCGTTTTTCCTTCGACGCCATCCATTCACCATTTTTCCATCTGCGTTCGTTTTTTGACCAAGCTGTCCATCAGTGGTCTCTAAACTACTTTTTTTTTAGACAGAGGGGGTCCTTTTTTTTTCACCACCCTAGTCCTAGCATCTTCTAGATTTAGTGTCGTCATTTTTGGGGGGTTTCTATGAAGCTGCCACTTTCGGAGTGATTTCGCTTTCTCTCCCGCCTCTCAATCACGCCACGCGGGTGATAAATAACGCAGTCGTCAGCGAAAGACGATGTCGAGGAAACCAAAAGCGTGAGCAAGAGATAAATAGCTGATAGAAGACAAGTTGCCATCTTTCAACCTCATTTTTCTTGCAAGATGTTCTAACCCTCCCATTACGAGGACACTATCTCGAGATTGGACATTGGATACTACCATCGTCTTCCAATAGATAGCAGAAAAGATAGATATAGAACCAAGATAGGTGAACAGAAAGAGTTGTTTTTTTTGTCACCATTTTTTCTAAGTTCAACTGGATTGAATTAGATACCGGGATGTCGTGTTTGATATAAAATTTGTCGATAACTACTTTATAGATATAATAAATACCATTGTAGATTTTTACTGAATTCATAAGAAATACAAGATGATCTCGATATAAACGACGAGAAAAACTCTCCTCGTTATATGCGAGAAAACGTTCGCTGTTATGCTATTTTATCTGTGTTATTTACGTGTAATTATAAAAAAAAATGGAACTGCGTGAAAGTAACTTTTCTAAAAACTTTAAAATTGGAGCTAGCTGATTATTGCACCGAGCCCTTCAATTGCTTTTCAGTGTTGTCACTTCTTGGAGCAGATTTTGATATATGCCAAATTTGGTTTATCGGAGGTTTTCACAGACCGTTACTACCGCATAAATCAAGGACTTCCTATACATAGAGTAGCGCACATTAAAGAAAATGTAATTGTCACGTCACTAGACTCGGGTCAAGTCTAGCCAATAGAATTCAAAGATCCATGAAAATCAACCGTACTGTGTGATTTCCTTTATACGGAGTAATTCAAAATAACTATTCCTAACTTTCAGAGGTGATAGAGAGCACGTAATGAGACATTTTTTATTAATAAACTATAGTTCAGAAAAACCTGCGTAACAAGACACAACGAAATTACGAAAATTATTTTTAATGTACTTGTTTTAATATTTATTTTAATATTCATCTTTTATTTTAATATTTATTTTAATATTAATGTTTTATTTCAGTATTTGGATCAACGTATTACCAATACGTCATAAATTTCTTTGTATCTCGCTACAGAAGTATTTCCGGATTATATTTTTTTAATAAAAGATATTTCATTACATACCCTCTATCATCTCTGAAAGTTAGGAGTAGTTATTCTGTATATCTATTTAGGATTAGATATACAGTATAACCACCGAATTTCATAAAAAAAGTGGCATAAAACTGAAACGATGGTTCGTTTGAAAAAATCAAATTGCGAGGTAGAAATTCTTTTTGTGTTGTCTGTGTCGTAGAAAATGTTTTTCGTGTCGTATCGACCACTTGAATGTGACAACACGTCGATTTTGTGGCAGAGTAAATGTTACCATGGGAATCGACCAAATTTTCCCTTTGAAAACGATTCGAAAGAGACACTTTTTTTGAATATATTCTTATGATAGTTTGTGTGTGAGATCACTAGAAAATCTGTTTTTAAATTGAATTGTGAAAGATGGTGTCAGATTTAATTGATCAAATATACTATGTTGTGTATACACTCAACATGTTCACTAGCTTTTTGGTTAATTCAATATTTGACGAGGTTCGTTATTTCGAGCAATTGAACTGAACGTGAACCTTACAAAGGGAGTCATTTTTCAACACGTTTGATCATCCTGTCGATTCAGCTTAGTTTACAACATTTTCTCGGGTTTCAAATGAGACTGATTTGATTTATTTAGTTTTCAAGTACAGTACTGTACTGTATATGACAGTTTTTATTTGTACTAGACATCGAAACATGATAATTTGGTTTTAGTAATATTTTTGTAAGAAATGTATTAACTATTCTACGTTATTTCTAGCATGGTTAATCATATACAACTAGTTAATAGCCCGTCAAAAACGACGGAAAAGTTTTTTGTTTTCATTATGCAATTCTTTGTTCTAACTCATGTTGCTTCGAAATATTCGTTATAGTTCGTATAGATTTCGGTATAAGTTTGTTTCGGCATTTCCACGCACGGTGCGGTGGCGCTATCATAGCTGGTGAGGCGGACTGCGCTGCAATTTTATTAGATAGATACCGCCATGTTAGGTGTAGCAACTCAGGCAATTTCTTGACATCAGTAATGTTAGCTATGATAACGTCCCAGTTATCCGCATATTGTTCCACTTGCCACACCAAAAATTGTGTGCCTTACGAGTGTTTTTTAATTCTGAACTGAAATTCACTTAAAGCCAACTTCCTATTAAATCAGCATGTTTATGCAAACGTTGCATTACTTTAATTTCCCATTTAAATTTTCTTGTTTGTCGTGTATAAAACATCGATATTGTCTTCCGCAAGAGTTTGAAAACAGCGGATGATAAAAAAAATATTAATAAAAACAGTGATTGGATTTAAGTGACACGAAAGGGTACAAGGGTTAGGTTTGATTCGAAAATTTGGTGATGTATCGGTGGAGGAAGTCAATTTATCATATTTCCAAGGTATAAAGTTTCCATGCTTTTGTCAAGATGAACTTTTAATATCAGCTCTCGAGATCTTTTGGAGAGTGGGTAGTCAAGTCGATAATCCGCCCCAGGAGATTGTGGGCGGATTTTTCATTACGTGCTGACAAGCGTCGATCTGTCACGACATTTTTCTTACTTCGTTAAGTAATGGTTGCCATGGTAACGAGCGATTGTAGCCTCCAGGTAGTCACGTCGACTTTTAGACGATTGTGTAAGAAACGTGAGAAAAGCAAATGGCGGCCTTATGCGTTCCATTTTCAATTATTATTTTTTTCCACCTTATCAAATATATTTTTTTCCAGCTTTTGGAAACGATTTTTTTATTTAACGTTGCCCAAATCGATTTAGTTATGACCGCAGTTTTTTAATTATAATTAAGATTTATGTATTTTGGCAATTGCAATCGTCAGATTAGAGAGTACCGTACCACTGTTTCAAGGATGAATTTAATTAAACCATATATTATTCGTTTAATATTTTTTGAATGTTTTTGTCTTAATCTGGGGTTTATTCTCTCATGTTTCATGATGATTTTTTTTTTATATTTTGATATTTTTTATGTTTATATGATATGTCAAAGGTTTATGAATACGAAAAAAAAACCACGTATGAAAGAAAAACGAGTTTAGTATTTCAACCAACTATTTGATTATTTCATACCAAGGAAGCCACATAGTGAGTATGGATAAATTGAAATTCTTCGAAAGACAAACGAAATTTAAAACGACTAACTTTTCTATACAAAAAAATTTAATAATGTATTACCAATTTGAAACTTGCATTTCTAAACGAACGCGAAAAATCTACTTTTTATACGGAGGCTACACGAACGAAAACAGTTAGGGCTGAAAACTGATCTCGTTAAAACTTGTTTGAACAGTCTAGAACAGCTTATGTGGCAAAACATTTTGGTAGAGTTGGTGTAAATGGGCTATAAAGAATGGTACCCCATAGTTATTATTACTGTAGCCTACGGTTTGTGAACAGTTGATAGTCAATTTCGGATCATTTTTAGTCTGTCATCTGTAACGCTGACTTCAAACATTAGTCACGCGTAAACTATTGTTTAAACAATATACACGCGAATTTAAAACATCTCATGTGCATTGACACGCAAATTTAAAACATGTTTACGTGCATTTAAACAATGGTGACATCTTGTTTTGTTGCTATACTAATGATGTTGCACAAGGGTTTATATTTTCATGGTCCCGTGCAGGAAGATGAGACAGACACAATTTAACCTAAACTAAATTAAATGTAAATCCGTACAATTTGTATGTAGAGTCCAAAATAAGTTGGGTAAACAAATAATAGTAAGCTATATTGAATTATAGAGTAATCGAAGTGGTGTAACACGCTATTTGGTGCGACGATATTCTTTACATGAAAAAAAAATGTTTATCGAAAAATTCAGTTCGTCACAGTAGCTTCGAAAGATGAAGTAAAGCTATTTTTTTCCTTCAAAATATATAGACAGTGAGTGAATAAAAATGTGTCTTGCACTGCATGACCCCAATGTGTTGTGTTTCCTGATCTCACGGTCCCCAATATTAAAACAAAAGGGTCCCTCGTCTAACGAGGAAGTGATCAGCGGGGCGAAGATTGAACATGCAATCCGTATCCGCTTTTGCACCAGTCCCACGTGAGCCTCAGGTCGTTGTAACGATCAATGGAAATGGAATCAATGTGTATACTGACCCCGTGACTAGTATTTGCCCAATCGGTGTCGTTTTGTTTACCTGTGCACAGATATCGATTTATCTGTGTAAATAAAATCATGACGATCGCGTCTCTCGCAAAGCTGCGTTTTCTGTTTATTTATTTTGAAAGTTTTTTGTTTTTATATATATAGGTCTACTTTTATACGTTCATTTTGCAGGTTAACGTGTATAGAGTTAATGGTTTAGATCGCGTCGGTCGGTCTCAAATTAATTATGAGTGTCAGCGTACGTTAATTAACGAGGTATTGCATTTAATTAGTGGGTAGGGTTGATTATTCGATACTGACTAGTATTAAATGGTCAAAGATTGATTCGAGGTAGTTAACCTTTAAGAGTGGACTATAATCTCATCTGCCAAAATGTGTACTAATTATAACGTTATTGCTATCCACTTTACACATTAATCGTTAATCTGAATAGAGATATCGATGATATTGAATAGTGGGGAAATAGTTTCAGATGATTGTCCTTTATAGTATAAAAGCATAAAGTGTATGACGATCACGTATTATTTTGCTAAAAGGTTTTACTTTTTTTTTGATGACGCTAATAAAAAATAAGTTATCACCTCATTCTTATAATTTACGAGGTGCTGTAGTAAGGCTATTACGGTTTTCTATCGCGAACGTTTACGACCATTTTAAAAAAAGTCGTCAAACTTTCCGATCACTTTCTCTAAATCGAATTTCAAACCTGTGAACTGTTGTAAGCAGGGAGAATATATTTTTTTTTTGCACCACAATAAAAACCAACGTCTTATTTCTTTTCAAGAACGTTTGACTATCAGATATCTCGTTTTGTTACTATTATCTTTTGCTTGTTCTTTTCCCCCTCATTGGGATTGTGGAAAATTCCATCCGAAATGTCGGCTCGTTCATCTTCCTTTTAAGGTTTAAATTGCTCCAATTTATGCCATCATCTTCTGCAAGAACGCCTTTTATGATTCACGGCCATCCGTGCTCGTAGACATGTGAACAATGGTAATTTTCGCTTCCCGTTTATTTTCCTTTTCCAATGATGATCATTCCTTCTTGTTGCTGTTTGCCACCATGAAAGAGGAGGAGGAGTAAACGTAGGGGATAAGAATTTCGAGATGGTTAGGGAGGTAAAAAAAATTGAGATATAAGGGTTGTCTTACATGTAACGCGATTTAACATCTTGTACATAAAAAGATTGATTCTGAAGTTGTTTTTTTTTATGCATAAAAACGTCTTTTGCGTGGGTGAAAACGTTTCGTGACGTGAAATATTCATTGCTGTAGAAAAAGTGTTTTTTTTTAAATGTCATTATAAGCTAGATGTATTGCTAATATATGGTAATGCATAAATATTAATTAGGGTACAAATGTAAGAAAGTGAAAACTACGCTATGGCGTTTGGATCACCCTGTATATTTAATAGTGGTAGTGTTATAGTCAAATATCGTTGTTGGTATGGTGAAGGTATTTCAAAAGTAATAATGGAAAAATGTTCACAAATATATTTCAGTATGTTTGTGTCGTACATAATGATGTACTCCACTTCGTGGCTAATTTTGAGACACTGTATATATTTCAATATTTACTAATGACTTGGGCAATTTTAAAATAAAAATTGTAACGAAATATTTAAGAAACGCAAAGGATTTTTGTAGAAATAACGAGAAACGGTTTTTATGACGAAACCAATGGGTGTGCGTGGAGTGATCACTTGTCTCTTCCTGGAATCCAGGCTAATATACTTGACGCTTTTGCAAACTAATGCAGTACCGGTATTAGTTTGCAAGTTAACACCTTGAAATGAACCGCGAATACATTCTCGGCAAATGAATCTTAATAGCAATATTATTTTTCTTGGTTTTACATTTAATAAAACAATTTTATCAAGAATAAGCTATAAAATAAATTTAGTGATGATTCATTTCTGGGTTGAACATTATGGTACACGACAATTTCTTTATAAAACTTTTCTTCACTAAATATAAACATGTTGATGGTTTTTTGTTAAGAGTTTGCTGTCATCCAAAAAATCGTGTTTAATATCTCTTAATTTAATTGATTTTCTTTAAAACATGCCATTTCTTTGTCTACGGAAAAGGCTGTCGTCGTTTGAGAACGGACGTCGTTTAAAAATACATTTTAAAAATTCGATTGAAATTTTGAAGCACTTTCTTTTTCAACTTTCCCAGCAAAGTGATATTTTTTTATTACATTTTCTTTAAATTCTCGTTCTTAACCAAACAAAGAATGTGCAAAACTTGTCAATACTCAAACATGTTAGAATCGTCAATGGGATTCTACCGTTCATGTTCAATAAAAATAAGATTCTTTTTCAATATAGAATTTTAAAGTAAAATTAGATAAATGAATACGTTAACCAGAAAAAATTGTGATGATTCTATAACACATATGATGGTGAAAACGCTCGGTTTCTGAGGTGTACTCATCACTTGTACTCGTCTAGACTGCAGGCATGGATAATGCATGAGACAGTCTTTAGTTTTTTCATGTATGTATAGTTGAGTAGTAGTTGTGGTGAGACACTTTAATTTTACATTTTCAACGAATGTTTCTTTTGTATACACATTTCATACTTGACGAGTGACGTTTATTATTTTTTTCGTGGGGATCTGTTCTTTTATCATCGTTCGAAAAAGAATGAAAAGAGAGACGTAGGAGAAATGGAAGGGGGGGGGGTAGTAGAAAATTTATTTAAACATCGGTGTTTGAAATCGTTGACGTTTATTCTCCAGTGGCGAATGAGACTCGTCGCAAGTGACAACCCCATCACTCGTCGTTTATTCAGTAGGTGTCAGAACGGTGTCACGTGATTGCTTTTCACGTTCGAATATTGCGCCCGTGCTCGATTGGGGAGTTTGTACCTGCTATTGATCGATTTTTCCTTCCAAGTATAGGAAAAGAAAAGTGAAAAAAAAATAAAAGATCTATTAAGTTCCTTGTGACTGGAAATGAAGGGTAAAAGAGAAGAAAAAAACATATATCTCGATCCTTTCTAATAAGGCAGGGGTTCTCAACTTGAAAAGAGAGGGCGTCATCAGGGATTGGCCAATTGGAAAGCTGATAGGTGAATGTCTTTTATCACCCACCCCCCTTTCACCCCATGGCGAAAAGGTAATCGGGGAGCAAAGGTGGCGCTTTAGTCAGTTCGTGACCCTGTAGTAATAACCTCTCGTTCGTTTTCTCTCTCACTCACTCACTCCATCTCTTACAATAACTCCCTCTTCTTTGGCATCTAGTGACATCTCCATCAAATTCCAATTGCGTGAATTGAACCGTGCTGAAGAGAGAGGTGACAGAAGCACTTGCACGTGATTTCCTTCTCAAGTCCCCTTTTTTATTATTATTGTTATTTGAACTGCGCGTGCACTTCAATGATCCGCATTTCCTCAGTTATTCGAATTTTTTTTTAATTTTCGTTTTAATCCACCATGTCTATTGTTAAACTTTATTTTTCATTACAAACATCCATTAACAATTCACCAGCACGAGAGAAAACTGCAAAATTAAACATGGTTTCTTTTTTTCATCACGCACTCATTACTGGAATCCAGACGTAGTAATGGATCAAAAGCGTTTAAATGATTGGGTGGTTTGTTTCAATAGAAAATAAAACACGTTAACTGGATGTTTCATGCTAAAGAATGCAGTATGGTAGTGGTTTAAATTCCTCGATTTGCTAATAGTGTAACTTGATCGGAATCCAAACCAATGAGAATCTAAAATAAAACTAGCAGAAGCACTGAACAGCGCATGCTGAATGAATTCTTTATTTATATTTTTAATTGCACATTTTTTATTGTTGCTTTATCATTACAAACTTCTAATATGGTTTCCTATCGGTACAAGCAATTTTTTAGTGTGGCAAGTGGAACAATTAGACATCTGTGACGTCAACTTTTTGCCCAACCAATGAAAACTGGCTGGCAAGAAGCCGAGGTCAAAATTGTCCACAAATTGCTCCACTTCAAATATTGCGCGTGTCAGATGGCCTTTAAGAAATCCCCAACTCGAGAAAAGTCATTAGTACTTTTTTGTTTTCATCACGTATTCGTGACTAAAATCCAGGCGTTTGCGATGGATAAAAAACTTTTCGATGATTGGTCGGGCGGTTTTGTTTAAAAGCATTAACAGTTCTCTCTTGTTAGAAGAATGCAGTAATGGTTTAAATTACTCGATTTGCTAATAGCGTAATTTGATCGGAATTCAAACCACTGGGATTCTAGAATAAAACTTGAGAGCGAATTTAAAAAAAAAAACACAGACACCAAAGAGATTACCCGTTTCAAAGAGTCAGTCGGTCGTGGAGTAATTGTTTGGAATTCCACCCATTCCAACGCGACAAACTAAATGACATTGGAAACGTGCTCTTTTAGTTTATTGCCCCATCCATAACAAAACTCACACACACATACAACTTATACTGTTATTCTCCACTTTTTATTACAATTATTTTTGTTGCAGTTTATTTTTGTCTTTTTGCATCATTTTTCAGTTTCCATGTGGTTGTTGTTTTTTTTACACATGTTGGTCGACATGTTGTCGTTTAAGATGGATGAAATAAGGGAGACGAACAAAATTGCGAACTCTTTTGGAGTTCGACATAAAAGTTTAACGTGAAACGTGTACTTTGTTTGTTTGTTTAAAAAAACAACGATTTCGAAACTTGCAAATTAAGCTAGGTAAACACGTGATTCATTTTTGAGCCTTTGTTCTTTGCGATGAGCTAAGTGCTTAATTACTGAAGAAAAAGCGACATCTGTCATCTTTAAATACAGCTGTTGTTTGTCTTCTTTGATGAATTCTTGTTTATTATAATATTAACTACACACTTCTCTTGAAACGACATTGTACAGGGTGACACCCAATTGTATTTATTTTTAAAATATACTACTTGTACTTTAAATACACATAAATATTTATTTATTTGGAAATGTTTTTTTTTCGCTGCAAACCGTCGGTCGATATTAACTTATACATATATATTTGCACAGATTTTTTTCTTAAATAATCGATTTTTAGGATCGAATATTCATTGTCATCGTGAACAATTTTCTCTTCACCTTTTGAAGGAGAAAGAGTGAGAGCACTTTCCACACCAAATCGACCAAATCTGATATCCATTAGGTCAGGGTTTTCTAGTGCAAGTTAATGGGGGTCTATCGATTTCCAACCCCTTGGAAAAAAAAGTTAGATTAAATATCTTTTTAGTTTTATCAGTGTCAGATGGGGTCAGCGTTAAAAGGTGCAACTGAATCGGCAATTGGTTGTTTAGTTACTTGTGTGTGTGTGTGGGAAGTTGGTTTTATTTATCGTGTTGGGAGGCAAACGCACAAACCCCAAAGTAAATTTATGGACAAAGCAAAGCATTTGGTTTGGGTTTCCATCGCGTTTTGCATGTCCACTACAATGATAACGAATACAATGTTGTTGCTGATGTCTTAATAGCATTATCTCTGAATTGGGTGGGTTTTGAGTGTGGTTTTGTTGTCTGAAACGTTAGCTGTGTGTGCGAAAGAAAATGGGTTTCGGTGCATTCATCAGTTCAAGCTGATAAGAAAAATGTATGGGTAATTTCATTCCAGTCTATTAGTAGGTTTTGAATTAAGGATGGAAACCGTTGTTTTTTCTTTGACTTGATATGAAATGTCAGTCAAGATATACTTCACCATGCTGTATAAATGAAAGTCATAATGTCGATTATTATTAGTGTGTTTGAACGATATAAACTTTCCAATGCAAGATATAAAAAATCGATATATCAATAATTGGCAATTGTCGCAATAGTTAACTAGCAAAAATGAAAATATAAGATTATCGGTGCAACAAAGTTTAACTTTGTTGTCGTAAAAATGTCTTTATTAAAGCTTTTATTGGCCTGGCATCTTAAACATTTTTCAAAAATATTCAATGTTTCCAATCGTCGATGTTATTTTTTAACCAGGTTCCGTGTGTCGTGGGGACTTGAAATTTGGTTCACATATTAGTAACGCGTGACAAATAAATATATCAAATTTTGAGGAATCAATGACGTGTCAATTCCGAGATATTGCTACTTGAAAAGTCTTTTTTTCAGGTAGAGTATTGCTGATGCTCTAAACCACATGATTCGTTTTCCATTGTTGTGAATGGGAAAGACTTTGCAGAGAAATATATACATACGTACAGTATATAATTTACTACATATAGTTTACGCGCATTGAGTGTAAAACAAATCTATCTCAAGAAACACCTGACTACTAAACGTTGTACCAAAAAAACTTTTGTTTCAAACTTTCCTGATCCAAATTAACCTTTGTCGTACAATCAATTTTAAACACTATTCACGTGTTTTCAGCAGGACGTGAACAATGAACCTTTCTGACATCGTATCGAGCTGTTGATGTTCATTTCCTTGCCAGATGTGGGCTTTTTTCTTTCTTGACATTTGACGATGTGGGAGGTTAAACACTTTGCAGAGAAATTTCATTCGGGTTACTATTACTACTTTAGTTGATATTTTTTTTTGTGCGGTGGTCTTTTTTTATTTCGGTCTTCCTCATTCGGTTCTCTTGTTGCCATTCAACCCACGTCATCATCTTCCTCCTCTTCCCCCCCTCCCCGTGTGTTTTACTCTCTTTACTTTATCCCCACCATGTGGAAGGGGTTTCTAGACCCCAGGTCCTTCGATTGAGTCCTCTTTTCTGTGTCAACGAAAATGCAGTCGTAGCCAAGTCCAGCCTAACACCACTTTAAAGCTCCCCGGATTCGGAGGGAGCTTCCAAATGCCCACGCAAAACGACGATTGTCTTTACTCTATCCTTTTGGTCCTTTATATATTTTTTGGTCTTTTCTTCCACTTGGATTTTTTTTATTTTTATTTTCTCCATTTGTTCGCTTTTTTTAAAGCTCGTGCGACGGTTTCGTGCGTTGACGACAATATTAGTGTACGCAATCAACTTATATTGAGAATTTATTTGTCCGACATAAATAACAGGTGGACGTTTAATTAAACGAGATGTTACATAATGGGTGGAATGTAAATCACCGAGATATTGCAGTGGCGAAAATCGTTTTGAACGTTATTGCATGGCTGTACTTCATGACAGTCTTCCTTGAACTTTTTTTTTAATTGCGTAATGACGTGTCATTTGTTGTCAATTTCTTTTCTTTTTTTTTATGATTTGCAAATCTAGTTTCTATTTCTTGGTGACGTTTTTCCTAATTCGACCTTGATTGGAAAAATCCTTGGACTATAAGTATACATAACATCGTCCAACCCATTTAATAACATTAAAAAATGTTGTACATTAATTTTTCATATTTATTTTTTTTGTTAGTGTCAATGTTTCTAATTAAACGCTGACAGTTGCATGTGAATTAAAATATTATAAAGTGGATTTATTTTTTAAAGATGTGTAATGGCAACTAATATAACATTTGAAAGCAATGTTTTTGCATGTACAGTACGTATTAGGTTTTCTTTAATATGATTTATCTTTATCCTCCCCACACAGGCAATCATTTATTTCGTAACGTAGCGAGATAAATAACTTCGTGATTAACCTTTCACCCTCCATTCTATTTGTTTCTCTTTTGTTTTTTGTATTTGGGTTATCAAGAAACATGGAACACGTATTTAAACGCTGTCGTATCACAAAGGATGGCATTTTGTTTTGTTTTCCATTAATATTTATTCATTTTTTCTAACAACAGCATCATTATTTCCATACTCTTAATAATTTATAGATAAGTCATGATTTAAAATGGACTGTTTAAATTAGGTTACGGGTGTCGTGTTGGTGCGCTTCATAATGGTTTCAACAGTTTCTTCAATCAATAAAACGTAGTAATATATAATTGAAAGCTTGCCAGGAATAACGTTGCATGTAACAATTCATAGTTTTGAGTAAATGGCAAAAGGAGTATTCAGCAACACATTGATTGTGTGACATATTAGGTGTCCAATTTTAAAGTGATAGATGTATGGTTTAGGCAGGTATGAGTTTGTGCGTTGACAGCACTAGCTAGGCCCATATATGAGGCACAGTTTGCCATAATAATCTCAATATTGAATTTTTGTAACATACAATGTTATTCCGGGTAAACCTTCAATTCCCAAACCGTGCCTGTGTATTGTTTCAATCATGTGCTTGCTTGTTTAAATCAGGTGCTTGTTTATTTAAACCACGCGCTTGTATTTCTTTAACGTAGGTGCTTATACATTGTTTAGAACATTTGCTTGCACGTTTTTTAAAGCAAGTGCTTGTACAGTGTTTAAATTAGATTGGCTTGTTCAATTTTGTACGTGACTGTTGTTTAAATTAAAACTTGTTACAGATATTATTATACTTAGTTGATAACTACAATCCTAGTTACAATCCTAGTTACATCACGATCATTTCGACAGATCTTTCTAAGGCTTTCGACTGTCTGAAGAGAGCTCCGTTATTCAGGCTTGTATCTTTTTGGGGGTTTCTTCTTCAGTCATCAGGATCCTCAACTGCTATTTTTCTGACAGAACTTTTGTCATCCGGGATCAACCAGAAACCAACACCCTGTCTGGTAATGGTGTGATTCAAGGTAGCCCAAATGCAGCCCTTTTTTTACAGTTTGGTTTCTAAATGTATCCACGACTTTCCACTTAGTGGGAAGCTTGATACCTATGTTGACGACAACATCTTAATCTTTAAATACTCCAAGTATGAAAAACACATCTTGGACAGATTTATCCAACAAGACCTTGATTCAATTTTTGACTAGTCTAAAAACATAGTCTTCAACTCAACCCTTTGAAGACTACCCGTTTAACTATGTGTAACCCCTATCCTGCTGAATCATCTCCTGTTAAGATTTTTTTTTAATTTAAAATATTTGCACCCACAGGGGGTTAAAAACAGACAATTACACGTAAATCTTGAAAATAAAAAGTAATAAAAAATACCGTGACGGAATGATAGAAAAGTCAGCTTTGCTTTTCATAATTTGCGTACATTAGGAACATTTGAAAAATTTAGTTTTTCTTTCACTGATAAGTGGATTACAATTTATTTCCATTCGCATACTTGGCCCTTATTCATAGAATCGGTATATTTTTTTTTTATTTCGTCTCCTTGAGACAACCATACAACAAAAAAGAGATACAAAATAACTTCAGCCATTGATAAAGAATAATAAATATATGTACAAAACAAAAACATAAAACCAGGCAAAAGAACAATAACAATCAATAAATTAATGGGATATAATATTAATAATTATTATAATAATAACATATAACATATAATTTTATAGGATTGAAAGGATGAAAAGTATATTTCACAGCACTATGTTGCAGTTTGTTGTTAACCATTGAAGGCTGGTGGTGGGTTTTTTTTATATATACTGTACATGTATATAAGAGCGAACCCTAGTTTTGTTTGCATCTAAACTCCTCTCTGTTTGAAGATCATGTTGTTGTTGTGTTTGCACATGGCTTCATGTTGTGTTTTTTGCTGCTTGCTCGCCTTATCCACCCACGCAGGCCTCACCTAGATTCTGCAAATGGTACTTTGGTCGACGCCCTATGTCGGTTGGTTGTGGCAATGATTTTCTGCATTTTTTTTCTTCTCCTTTATAAAGGATGGTGGTGGTAGTGGTAGAAAAGGAGGGGGGGGGATAAAGGCTCAACTCCAATCTCTCGGCCGAAAACTCGGAGAATAATAAATAAGTGGGAGGAAAGAAGGGGGAGGGGTGGGGTAAAGGAAAAACGACGCCACGATTGGATTACTAGGCGAACACGAAGCGACGCAAAGTCGAGTTTTAGAACCAGCTAAGATCGTTTGCCAGTTTCTGACCCCGAGTTTTTTAGCTTTTAAAGAAGGAGATAAACTACGAGGGGGTAGGTGTATGTGTGTGTGGGCTAGCTGTATTTGGCTCGGTGTGTATGGGTGTGTATGTGTGCAAACCAATTCTGTTTATGCCAAGCAAAAATGTACTCCACCAAGGCGCTGATAATCTCACCCTGCAAAGTTGATCGAAATTGGGCTTCGGCAAGAAAATTAATTTTTAAGGGGCGGAAGGGGGAATGGGTAGTGGTGAGGGTAGTCATGCGAGAGTGTGATATAAATTATGTCGGTGACAGGAAATAGGTGAAAATGTCGGTACCACGCTTACAAATATAATGATTTGCTAACGAATTGCAAATTTTTATTATAGGAGATTCTGTCAGACGTTATCATGGAAATGGTATCAACACCGAAGATGATAATATTTTAGGACTAATTTTGGGGTCCATTAGAATCTGTAAAAAGTGATTGCTATATATAAAAAAAAAACAGACGTTTTTATAAACTGTGTGTAATAAGAAACCGACATGACATCATCATTGATCACGTCTGGCACAAAAGAATGGATTAGTCACGTCTGGGCGGTTTTTATTTTTTCCATGGAGCGTATTGTTCAGGAACAGTTGCGTCTTCGCAAAGAACTCAAAAGATGAGATAGGACCGCATAATAGAAAAAAACATTGGAAAACAACATGGGAGTGCCAAGGGAGTTACATTTGGTGTGCTGCGTTGTAATGCTGTAGTTTTTTGTTAGTTTGTTTTTCACCAAGTCCAAGATACGAGTCTGTGTTGTGTTTTTGATTGAATTGCCATGGAAGTGTCTCGAGTGGGAAAACAAATAGCAGTAGTAAAACGAGGTTAAAAATCGAATAGTTTAGCAGCGGAATTCACGAATTATTCAAGTGGCGGTTCGATGATGAAGATTTTATGCATACTATGGTTTATATATCTATGTATGCAATTCAATGTGGTGTTTGATATTTGCAATGCATGACTTCTATTGGTATAATAGTGTTTTTCCGTTGGTATGCATTATTAACATGTTTTGTAGCTATAGAACCAATGGTTCTTCAGTATTAGAGACCTCAAAATAAGATAATCTGACTCTGAGCAGATATATTATAATATATGATATATGTTTTTTCTACAAAAACATATATTGATTTGAACCTAGGGCCAAATCAAGCACTTGCTACTGAGTGAATATTCCAACTTTGTTCGAAATTCGCCCACAAGAACTTCGAATTATGGACCCAACAAAAGTGCGAAATTCGCTGGTTAGCCGAGGTAGTCTTTCGAGGTAGTCTTTTGTTTTAACTTCATTCAGCTCGATTAATTAGTGTGTGTTAAGTGCAAAAATACAACTGGACTAAAAGAGATTGGACTCAAAGATACATGTTTCTATTTTTTTTTAGGTTTTTTTTCTTGTTGTTTTCTTTCGCGATTGGTCTTTGGCGTATAAGGCTCTAGGTCACATAAATTTGAGCGACTTTTACGTTTATTTGTCTTGGAATTGAATGTTGAGTGGTGATGTTTTGGCGTAATATGGTGTTTTGGCAACCGACTTTGAAATCGTAACAAATCAGAACGCAAATAAAAAGAAAAATGACGTCTGACAAAAACATGAAAGAAACGTTTTGGAAGACAGTCTGCTTTCTTCATTAGTCAAGAAAAATGAATAAAATATGTTTTTCCTTTCCATCTTAATAAGTCTGATTTTAAAGTGAGATAGCAAGTTTTAAGTGTACAAGTTTTTTTTCTTATTTAGACAACTTTATCGTCAACATTTAGAAGTTGTTCTCCTATAAAGATAAGACCTTGTGTATTCTATTATACCATACGCCTAAAAGTACAGAAAGTTATTAATGGGTTCTTTTTTTTTTCAAAAAGAAAAACAAAATTTTGTGTTTGCTATTCATCAAAATCATGAAAGTTGATTGCAATGTCAACAGTAATTAACTTAAGTGGGTTCGTTTAAGTTGGTTGGTTAATAGTCAATAAACGTAAAAACTTAATCAAAGTTCCAAATTATTGCGTGATTTTAAAGAGCGGTAACTTTTGCAGGAGTTAACGTTTCGCGTGTCAATCGCATCCTCTCTCTTTATTTGCAAACTTGGACGTCAGAATGACGTCATTGCTGGAACCTTTGAATTGTCTTATTCGTTTTCGAGCGGAAAATTTGAATTTTCAGTTTTTTTGGTTTAACCAATAGAGCAACTTCATAATAAGTTTTGCAATTATTCCATCATTGGAAAAAATAATTAAAACAGTAATTTTTGAAAAGTTTTTGAAGTAATTTTATTTTCATTTCTTATTTGAAAAAAAAAATGGCCGTGCGATGTCGTGGAAGTTGATGAAATGGAAAAACTTGTGTTTAAACTTAGGGAATGGAGATCGTTGAAAGCCTTTTTTTTTAAACTTTTTTTCTAATAAATTACGAGGAAAGATTTGGTAAACAAGTTCCAAGTTGGAGTAGTAGTAGTATCATATATATAGTAAAGCCGATGGACTCTGTCGACAAAAACCGTAGTAATGTGATGAATTTTGTTATCGGTTGCATTTCGATTCTGGTGTAAAAGAGATGAAGAAAAAAAAACCGTCAGTTAATGCGCGAGAGAAGAGACGTGCTTCGACTCGAAATGTTGTTCATTTTTTGGCAACCCTCGGGTTTTCCGTTTTATATATATAGTTTTTTTTCCTTGGCTATATATCTAACTATCTATTCAGTAGCAGCCGTACAACTCAATGTAATGGTGTAGATGGTCTTTCCATAGGGTAGGAGTTGGACAGCAAGTTCCAATCTCGTCGTGATTGAGGGAACCTCGATTCACTCTGGTGAAGGAATCAGATAAAGATAACCCTTTGACCTAGGGAAATAGTTTGGGGCCCGGGATTTGATGATGGGGAATGAAAAAAAAACTACTGAAAAAAAAACCGCCCGAAAGTCTTGTTTCTTCTTCTTTTACTTCATTCTTTTGTTCTCGTTTTTGTTCAATCCGATCACGTATTGATCTGTCTGGAAGAGTCATCGTCTATCAAGTGTTTCTCCTTTGCCTTCTAGGCTCGACCAACAAAATATGGATACGATACCCATTTGACAGATTAGATTGCATCCCGTACACATAACACGAGAGGTGTACATACCTTTTTGAAAAGATTTTTTTATGTGTGTTTGCCCATAGGGTAGTTATATTTTTTCTGTGTGTATACACGTTGGGAGTCAATTTCATGAGAATGATGGGGTTAGTTGAAGATGAATAATAGCAAGGAGAGAAAATTATAGCCGGAGGTAGTGGTGGTGCCAAGAAATGTTATTTTCCTGTTTTATTTTTCTTATTATTTTATTTTTTTTTAGGTATTTTTATTTTTATTTTGTAAAGGATGGAAGGAAATTTTAAACACTTGAATGGCGTGAAAATCAATAATGTTGTAACGGTTTTTTGTTTTGTTTTAGTTAATTTTTTTCCTATACTGTGAATCAGATGATGGCGTACCTCATCCGAATTGCATGTAGAAATTGACTCAAATGGTCATAACGTTGATTTTCATTTATTTGACGAATTTTCAATGTTTATAATTAAACAATTAAAAAACCTACTTCATAAATTTTACAGAAAAGTGTGAAATAATTTATTTCTGGTACAATTTATTACTGCACACGTTACTCAATTCTATTACAAATTAGTCTTGCATGGTGCAGTACTTAATATTATGAAATCATATAAGTTTTTCAGACGTGTAAGTTTGAAGTCGGTGCAACGCATCTTGCTTATTTACGTCGTACTTGTATGCCTGTGTTGCGCCGACTTCAAACGTACACGTCTTAAAAACTAGGCCGAAATTAGGCCCTTCCTTCAATTTCTTTATCACACATATTAAATCTTTTTTATTCAACTAAACGTTAAAATGGTTGTACCTCTTTGCGTTCTTTTTTTAGTACTGTAGGTTCCAGATGACCTACAGAACTGAAATTTTGAACATACGCTGGGGTTGTGGTAGATTTCGTTGTATCAAATTTTGGCTGGTCAATTCTGAGATTTTGACACACGAAAAAACCTTTTTCTTCGAAGAGTGTTGCTGACGATTTAGCTACATTTCTAATAATAGTCATCCAAAATTGGATAGAGTTTAAAATCTATTCATTCAAATAAACACTTAACACATTTCAGTTTAAAAGAGGTTCAAATAAACGTAGTTTTTGTTTACCAAGCATTTTCTAAATATTTTTAGAAAATCTTTAGAAAACATGATTAGAAAACATTTTTAGAAAATTAATGGCAGATAAGTTTGAAATTAGAAATGTTCAAATTGTAACCGGATTTTTTTCAACTTTTGTTTTTAATATTACGCATCCAACTTATTAAGCGTCGAAATAAATCAATTTAAAATCGAACTTTTAGAAAACGTAAGGATTATTTTTTTTTTGGCACTAGAAATCGAAATTGGTTTTCGAAGTTACATTGATTTACGAGGATTGTTTCCAAAGTTTTTGAATCGTTGCCAAACGTTTCGTTTTGTCGCCCAACTTTTTAGTTTCCATTTTTTTTTTACTTTTACCAATTTCTCCAAAACCGATTATTAATTCAATATTCTCAAACTGTAAGTTCACATTAGGTGTAGCTGAAAATCAAATTTTTCGCCTACATTTTTCTTGATGATTAAGATGCAAGAAGAGAAATCTTCTTTCGGATGTTCGATAAGGTTGGCAACAAATTCGTAAAAGTTTGGTCAGCAAGGGAAATGTGGTTGATGAGGTTATCCTAATTTCGTTTGGAGGTCAGTCGAAAGGCTTTGTATTTACCACTTTGGCATTGCTTTATTTTCCTACTTTGTGTGTTTAAATAAGGGAGGGTTTTTGAAGGGGGGGTGGCTCTTATTGTGATTGTGGGAAGCCCCACGCGTGGAAAGTAATTAAATTTTGAATGTTTAATTACTGTGCACCGAGGTTGTTGGGCAAAGTATCGATTTTTCCAGGCCACGAAAAGCGGGCGACAAGAACACCTATTGACATTTTTTTCTTCGCTTTTTTTTACTGAAATTCTGTGATTGAAACGCCAAAGAAAAGGAAAAATCTTTATCCGGATAATCGTTGGGGATTTTATTTCGATTGTGATTTGTTCCTTAATCAAACAAAGAAACTGATACCAAAGGGGTGTATTTTTATTTTTAAATCTGTATTATGTATTGACTAAAATAGTTTAAACGATGGCCTATTAAAATAAAATGGTCAATAAATATTACAAATCTCTTCAATTATCAACTAGTGTTGCCCCACATATGTGTGAACCTCAAATCTGCTTTGTTCAGTTTTCAATACATAATACACAAGTAATTTTCAAGTTATACCAAGAAAATAAGTTCTGCATCAATTTTCGCATTAATTGAAAATTTCATATACAGTATACAGATGAAGACCCAAATTTCACCGGACAATATCAGCGCAAGGTCATCATTTTACGTCATGTTTGGCGTACACTTTGTCAGTGGAAAAAAATCAATTTGAACCAATACCATTCACCAGCGCACAAAATCGCACAATAACGAAATGTGTTCGCTTATAACTAGTATTTTGGAAGGGTTTTGTCACATAATAGCAAAATTGCATAGATCGAGCACTTTGTGTTTTTTTGTTTTTTAGATAGCGATCATTATTTTGATGTATTTAATGATGGTTAGCTAAAATTATCGATATACAAGGTGTACATAGATTATAAAAATTAGAAAAATAAATGGGTAAAATGAAACAGTTTTCCACATTATCTGTGAAAGTCGATTTGTTCACCATCTGTGAAAGTGGTTTTTCCGTACACACAAGCACGACAGGTGGTACAACAAGTACCATGAACGTGTAGTAGGAATACTCGGTGGACATGTCCTTAAAAGTTGTACGAAAAAACAAACTTTTTTCTAATTACTTGTTTTTAAATTTGTTTTTCTGAAAGCCGAAAAACAATAAAAAACCGTTTGGCAAGTTTCTGTTTTTGGCTTGTGGGAGCAAATTAACTGAAATTAGAGAACACAACAACGACTAGCATCCCACTTTACGTGTAATTATGTAGGAATCATCATTGTTCACAAACGTTTCCTAAAATCCCCCTCTACACAAAGTTTCGTGGAAGTCTTTCTTGCTTGCTATTTTTCGACCCTTTGGTACATGACACGTTGTGACCCCGAGGGTCAGTTTGAATATTTCGCGCCAGTGACCAAGAAACTAGCCATGCCAGGTCGAGTCATCGGCGGAAGGCTTTGAGCACGAGTTGATTTCGAGCCGAATCAGATCGCCATTTGCACGCTCGAGAGAAACTCGAGGCTCGAAAAAGGAATGCATTCACTCCTTTCCGGTCGAAATGAGCCCAGCTGGATGTGAATTATCTCTCCGAAAAGTGGCCCGGATTAAAGTCGCCCCGGTCGCCATTGTGAAATGTTGGTTATACCTAATTGGGAATTACTTCCACCGTGGACGCCAAAGCCTTTAGTGTTGCGGGGCAATACGCAAAAATCGAAACGCCATTCCATATATTCCAAGTTTTTGGTTTTTTTTGGGAGGGGGGAGAGTAAAAGGTTTTGGAAGGTATTGCCATGGTAGGTCGTGATCAAGTGTACACTTATTTCCGAAGCGTTCGTCTTTTTTTTGTGTATGGTTGTATTCTTGTAAGGAAACATTTTTATCAGATGGTAGTAGTGGATGGAGGAAAAAATGTTGGGTTGTGGAAAGTGCTAGAAAGTGCAAGGGTCCCAAGGAAAGGCATTGGAAAACGAGGCTAATCTAGTCCTATTGGGATGGGAGAGGTTTGTCGCCACTAGCAATTTGGGCAGAGCGAAGTTGACGATGACAAAAACCTATTCGTTCCATCCGCCACGACAGTTTGGATTAAAAGGGAATCGTAACAGTTTGTCTGCAAGTCATCACTGAGGTTGACGCTCTGTTTGGCTCTTTTCGAATTCCCACCCAGGGATGGGATGCTTACGAACGGTGTCAGGAAAAAAAGTGCGAGGATGGTGTGGGAAGGGGCTATAAACACCAGGTCATTGCTTTTAGTGAGACTATAAAATTGACGATAACCGTGTAACGTTGGAGAGTTGTTTCATTGTATTTTTACAGATAAGAAATAGAGGTAGTGGCCATCATAAGGTAGCATTTATAACATCATTATGGCGTGTTTGTAACACCTGTAAAAAACGTTTTGGTTGTGAAATCTTGATAAGGAGACCATCAGTACGAAACCAAGATAGAAAAAAATGGGGAAATTGACTGTTGAGTACGAGTTACAAGTGCTGGTACTATGTGAGAACGATTAATTGCATGTACAGTATATTGCATATTTATGATCAAAACTGTGTTTTTTTACTATATGGATTAAACTTTATCAAAGGTTGTATCACATACAGTTAGAGAGTTATAGTGATTGCTAGAGCGGTATATTGAGTGTTAAATATACTATCTGACATAATACAACATTAAAAGGCGAGCATTCCCCGATAATACACTTTGCCATAAGTTTGCATTAACTTGCATACAGTTTTGAGAACTATGGTGAGTGCTAGAGAGATATATGGAGTGTTGAATATAAAGTACGTTTTCAACAACACTCTTCAAAACAAGCTGAATTCGCTATGTTTTGGAAACGTGCGTTTCGCACTGAGCAGCAGCACATTTTCAACAAAACATATACTATGACGTAATATAACAATTACAATGTGGCCATTCTTCCAACACCCATTGAACAATGAAGGAAATAGATTTCACGTTGATAGATAACTAGTTGTTGAAGGTACAGTACCGAAGTTACTTTTTATCGATTGTTTTTAAGTGGTTATTACGAAACTTGTCGACTTGTGGGATGGTGGTAGGATTTCGAATGGTGGGGGTTGCACATGGGTATGGCAGGATGCGACCTCAATCTTTCCTTCGGTCCCATCTCCATCCCTCTCGTTTTGCTTTTACGGCTCTTGAAACGGAGAAAATTATTTTCACCGCTTTCAATTCATGCCCGTTTCTCGTAAAATGGAGGGGGTGAGGCAGAGAGTGAAAGAAGAAGGCGCGCGATTTCCACCCCCTCACACCCCTTTCATTCCTTCTCTCTATCCATTTCTTTCTCACTCTCTCTTCTTCTTCTACTACTACTTCTACTACTGCTTCTTCCCTAGCGTTCTAATCGATTTCAATTTGTCTGAGTGCGCAAACATGGCTGACATCTCCGCCTGATTTTTTTTTCCAATTTTTTTTTCTTATCTTTTTTTTTTTTTATTTTTTCATTTTTGCAAATGTCTATTAATCGCATATGCTATTTTTGGTGCGCAGTTTTTTTTTTATTCGTCATACCCGTCATAACCCAATAGAAAGCGAAAAAGTTGATGTTGTAACGTTTTGTCGTAAAGATTTTTTTTTATATATTTCTTCAATATGTTTTTATTTAATAGGAATTTTTTTGTTATTAATGATATTCCGTACATTTCAATTTTATTTTATTTAATGTTCATGTTGGTCCATTCTGTAAAAAAAAAAAAAAACACCGTGTTGCTAGGAGTTGCAAAATTTACTTAAATTATTAATTAATGCAAATCTCAATTTATTAGCAAAAAGAAAATGAAAATGGTGTGCATGGAATTAAAATTCATCATTGACGTTAACGCAACTATAAAATGCGACTTTCAACAAAATTTCACTCTGGCGTGTTGAGGTCGTCGAGTGACCAATGGGACCCTGTTAAATATGTATATTTCATTATTTATCACAGAATGTGGGAGATAGGCGCTTTAGGCTCAGAAAGAGTGTATTTCAATTTTGGGGCGAATTTATGAACCCGAACTAGCCTTTTATGACAGCTTTAAAGTCCTTGTGGCGCTAAATTATCACCTCGGATCACCATCTCATTATGAAAATAATTATTCCATAGCCATTGAAGCTAAAGCTGAATTAATTTTGTGTCTAGGCTTCTCATTCGTTAACTCGCTCACTATCGTTCTTTTTTGGATAAAACGTTAATGCTATTATTGCCCACTCTTCGTATGCACGTACGCCAAGTTCTGGCGAAAACTTGGTTCATCATCGGTTGAAGTTCCCAAGGTTCTCAACATCTGCTCTCTTAGAAAAGTTGTTGTAATAATTAACACTTTCTTTGGTACATGTGGTTGTTTATACTGTACGTAGTTCAGTTTATACGGTGGGTTTAGTCAGAATGATAGTGTGTGTTATTTCTGTAATAGTATCTGTAACTCAACATTACGGTTTAAGGCCGCTAGCTAATTCATGTGTTTATTACCACATATTATAGTTCTAGAACAAGTAAACAATGATCACGAGAAGCTAAAGAATGATCACGAAAAGTTAAACAATGGTTACGAGAAGCTGAACAATGGTCACGGGAAGTTAAACAATGGTCACGAGAAAGTAAACAATGTTCACGAGATGGGGATCCTATTATTGACTTAGTTTTAAACAATGGTCATACGCAGGATTACGGGAAGCCAACCGAGTTTTAAACAATCAGTACATGAACACGTGTTGGTGTTACATTCTCAATTGAGTAAACAATGCAATCTATCTGCTTCAAAACAAGTTATGTGAGACTTTCGAGAACTTAAACAAATATCATTATGAAGTTTTGTTTAAACGAGTATTTCATCTCGTTTAGAAATGATGTTTTCAAATTAACTTTTTTGGTTATTACCAGTGTTGACTTTAGTTAAGCTAAATTAGAATGACTAATTGACTACATGTTTGCCAATGGCAAACTATGCATAACGAAAAACTTTAAAATAAATATGTAATAGAACAGTTCTATTTGATTTTTGGATTTGGAAAATGAGAATACTGATCACAATCACTTTCTCTCCTGAGCTTCGAAAACAGGCAAAAAAAAATTATGTGCCTTCGTGTGATCCTAAGCTAAACAAACGATGCATTAATAGAGCTATTTACATTGCGGACTCTAATCAGTCGCCGCCATCTTGGGTCAGTGCTAATCGATTCCCCTAGCTTATACACAAATAGTAACAGAGAAATTGTAGACAGCTTTTGATAAGTTCTGTATCAACCAAAAGCTTACTCGGTGGTTTAAACACATCAGCTCAATGTTGGCTATGACCGATTCACTTCACCATCTTCATACGCGTTGGTCTTTTAATTAGCATCGTTACTGTATGTAGAGTATTTTTAATTATGAGATGAGATAAGATATTAGATTAACCTACGTTCGTTTAATTGTGAATTTAATCAGAAAACCAGAATTTCCCACTAACTTTCTAGGAAACTAGAGCGCTAACATTGAAAGCATTAAACGGAAATTGATTTTCCATAAAGACAAAGAATAGAAATCAAATTAATTCGTTCCTGAGGTCCAGAAAGCTGTATCAATGAAAAATAGTAAAAAATGCAAAATCTAAATAGTAAACAGCTTTTATTAACTACAAGATGTGTATTGAATCCACAAAACATGTATTTACTGTGTACTTACTAAAAATAGATGGCTTTAAATACTAGGACTATGAAGACCCAGTCTGAATGTACTGTGCATATGAAGCACAAGCGTAAGATCAAATTTTTAAATAAATATGTGGCACAAAATAAAAATAAAATAGTATCAAAAGTAGGCTAATCGAACTACGTCGGACTGAGGGATTGTCGCCTAAGCATGTAGTTTGTTTCGTGTCCGTTTTATCTACCTATTTAAATTCATTAGAAAACCTGTGGGTCGATGTTTATGATGGTTGCTGCCCAAGGTTCTGCGATGCCATTGTCGTTGTCAATGTCGCCGGTTTAGATTTCGGGTGTAGGATGCAACTGGTGGGTTGTTCGACGTATCAATCAACATTTGAAGGCCGAATTCGTTAATAAGATAACGGTTTTATGAAGTGGAAAGTGATTAGCTTTGCATTTATATTTGCTTTTTAAATTAATTATGGTTCGTTTTAAATTTGCGTTTAATTTTTGATGGATTTTTTTTATTTATAAAAACTGATGTGTAACGGCCAATGGAAAGAAAATGTGTTATAAAGGTCATCTAGAGCTGGAGGCAAGGCCAAATGTGTTGGTGCTTTGATATTGCTTGAAAGCTTTTCCGTGTTCAACGAGTTAATATTTGGATTCTCATCTTTGAGGGGAAAACGGGTCGTTGAGTTCAGGTGTATTGACTTAATGCCAGTTGTTTATTAACCAAGCTTTTCGAAGGTATGCATTGTGTATCGAAAAGGGAGGATTAACTTTTCAAATCGGTTACAGTTGAGCGAATTTACTTTTGTTGCATAAGTTTTTTGTTTGTAATACTGTTTTGTTTTTCCTGTTAAATAAACCGTGAAGATGAGCTCGGAATTCGTGTTAATCTAGACATGTAAACATGATTTCAAACTCACTTTCGGTCTAGCTGGATATGTTTGCACAGTTGTGTACATTGTACAACAAATGTTTAAAGGGGTTCGGAATGAACAATTTTTTCAATGTACCCATTGTAATTAATTAATCAAACGTTTCTAATATCTGAAAGTCGTGCCTAGTTTACGAAGAGTTCATCAAGATCTTGGCGACTCATAAAGGACTTGGTGTTTCTTTAAGGTCGTTTGGACATTATTACAATTTTGTGTTGTTGACAAACAAATGCTCAAAGGAATTGGAACGTTTTATTATAGTAAAATTCTTTAATAAGCATGAAATTAAACGTTTTAGTGTCTCAAATAGAACGTCGTGTCTAGGTTGACTTGGTATCTTTTGAAGGCTAGACGTTACTTTACGTTTACCCAGTTGGCTTACATTGTCAATTAACGCTTAAAAGGTTTGGAACGAGCAGTTGCAATGTATCCATTACAATATATATATATATATATATACAATTCGCTATTCATGAAATTAAAAGTCTTTAATGTTTCGTATTGAACGTCGTGTCTACTTTGAGAACACGCCATGCAGATTGGTAAATCGGTTTTTTGGAGTTTGGACGTTATTGTATTTATATGTGACACGTCTTTTTTTTCTCTTATTATTTTTGTTTTATTTAGTTTTATTTATTTTTGGCTTCTCGATCTTTTGGTTCGGCAACACTTTCGTGATGTAAACTTCCAATTTTCCCAGGGAACGTAGCAAAAACTTGGTAGTTTATGTGGTCGATGGATCCCCTATTGAAAAATTCGGAGCGATGTGCAGAGCCTAAAGGGGGCTTGGCAATAGAATCGTCTTGATGGCTAACGTTTTGGCTGCCAATTCAGTCGCGTTGATGGATTGACAGGTGGCGTTGCTGTCGCGTTTGCTCGCGAGAGACGTCTGAAGGCGCGAGCGACAATTGCCACACACACACTTTCATCATCGGTGACAGCGACAGTGGCGACGAGTGACACGTCGGCCGCCATCTCTTGCCTTTGGCGACGGATATTAGACACAGCCAATCAGGGGTGAGGGATCGTTCGTCAATGCCTCGTCGTGCATCAAGAAAGCCTGATTCAACGTTAGGGGAAACGTGGTTGGCGATGATAGTTGACTCCCCAGCAGATTTGGTTAGCTAGCGTGGTGAAATCTCGCAAGTTTTAAACGGATATTGCTTACTACAAGCACTGGCAATGATGCGCTTTCTAGAACTCGTTTTGTTTACCATGTTGGCCATGTTTAGGTGTGGAAGTTGATGCCGCGTGACAACTCAAAAGGCGAACTTTTCACTGCGATGACAATAAAATGGCCACAAGAGTTGAGAGATCACACTTGTCGATCGATGAGGCGAACAGAACTTCTGACAGAACGTTCTGGAACTCCGTAGTTACAACAACAGGGTTGCCGTTTTTTGTAGAAACTTTTACTGTTCGAAAACTAGGCTTTGATAAGTCAAGTCTATTCTTTGTGTATAGGGCTGCGAGTCGGTTATTTTTTTAGTTCAGGGAGATCACATCTTGGTGAGCGAACAGAACTTCTGACATTTATGGGACTCTGACAACTACAGTGGTTGATTTTTTGTTGTTTCTTTGTAAGAACGTTACTATTTGAAATGTTTAATTTGACAGATCAATTCTTTGTGTAACTGGAATGCTTGTACTTCTTTGGATCAGTAGTTCTGATCTATTCGTCATGTTCTGGAAAGCTAAAATAATCCAGTTTTTAGGACATCCGAGGGACTGGTTAGAACTTTGATGAGAAAACCAAAAGAATTCGTAATGTCCTCAATTATAAAGAGAAAATACAATATCTCCTTACAAAGATTAACTCCTTATTGGTTTACGCCATAACGTTATGGGGTGATGCCCCATCATTCCGGATTAACCGTTTACAAGTTGCCTACAATCGTCATGTGCGGCTTCTCTTTCGGCTCAGCCGTTACCACTGTATGACTATGTTTTTGAGAACTCGGAAAATTATGCGAATTTTACAAATGATCCTTTTTCACCGTTTACTTGCAATTGTGCGTGCTCTAAGGGACGTTAACCACCCCTTACATTTTTTGAGCAACAGTCTGGTCGAAATCTCATCCTCAAGACCTCAATATCACTACTCAATAAACATTCCTATTCCCTCAACCTGTGTACATTACCGTTTTCCGTACAATACATTGACTTATGGAATTTGTTACCACTTCGAATAAGCAAATTACCTATAACATGGTCTAGTAACCATTGTACTAACCAGTGTATTCATTTTTAAAAAAAAAAATTGAAATCCCATTTTTTCTATGGCGGGTGATATGTATCTTGTTTTCTTTTGCTCATTTAGGCGTTGAATCGAATAAATAAATAAATAAATAAATAAAACTAAAGTTGATCATTCGTTTACTTGTTCAGGGTCAGTCAGTGAATACCTGTTGCCTAAATAAATAACCTTATATAATGTGCTTTTTCGTTGTTTTTTTTTGTGGATTGGTAAGTCTGACGAAGTCTTGATGGATTGGTAAGTCATAGCAAACGTAAGTCGCGAAATGTTGAAATAAAACTTATTCTGCTCATTGAGCTATATTCTACAGATACGGATCGTGACAACGTGTAATTCAAATGTTGTTGAAACACTGATCCGTTGAATGCCAGACGTTTCTTTGGGACAAAACAACTTAGCAGACGCCGCGTCTGCAATCGAAGGATGCACTCCTTTTTATACTCTTTATATTAGCTTCACTTGTAAGTTGTGAGTTTCTACATATAAAAACAAAACTGCTCGATGGATTTTGATGTGTGAGGTATCCCTGAATTTGCCTTAGAGCCCCTAGTAACACTGGCTAATGGCATCAATGAAAACCAATATGGCGGACGCTATATGCCAGTATATAGTGATTGTGCATATAAAAACAAGATGATTTGGTGGATTTTGATGAATGAGGAGTCTATGGATTCGTTTTAGTGTATCGAATGTCATTGCCTATATGCTGTTAATTAAAAAGCAATATGGCGGACGCTATATGCCAGTATATAAAGAGTATGCTTAAAAAAGGATTTTTAATGTACTTGTTTATACCAAGTTAAGGGACAATTAAACGTCAACAAAGTGTTCTTTTGGATAAACTGTCTCTAAGATGTCCTTTGGGGATCACCTTACAAGAACTCTTTAAGATATAAAACTGAGCGCTCCCCCCACCCAAAAAAACTGGGACTGTCATTAGGAATGCTGAGCTTCTCGTTGTGCTTTCGTGTCGGCTCTTTCAGTCTCGAGGTTGTGTGTTGGTGTCTTGTCTCCCTGGGGCGACAAGACGTTGTCTCGTTGGCGGGGTGATTTGCGCGTGCGCTGTGGCTGTCATCGAGCGTCACGTGACTCGCCTCCCACCATCCGCTTGCGTAATGATGATTGTTGCACCATCCAATTACCCATAATGCAGCGGCAGGGGCTGCGGCCTAGAGATGATGGGCTGTATCAGCAGAGGGCGCTTAATGTTTTCCGTGCTCTTGTCAATGGCGGACAATGGAGCTTGGGAAAGAAGAAGGTGAAGGGTAAGAAAAGTGGGAAGAATGAAAGAGCGAGAGAGAGAGAAAGATAAAAAAAAATGGATGGGAGAAAGAAAAATATATAGATCCTCATAAAGGGGAAAGAGAAAATGGCCAACTTCTTCATTCACTTTTTTCGCCGAGGAAAATTGAAGAGATCGGAAAGTTTCCAGATATATACTACATAAAGTAGGCTTATATATACACATATACATGCGAAAGCAAGTAATGATTAGAAGGTGAAACTTTTAGACAAAGTAACAAAAAAAAAACGGAGACAGGAAATTGTCGCAATTCAAACTTGAAATTTTTTTTCGTTTTGTATTAGATTTTCCATGCATAACGGAATCTATTCAATCGTGTGAAGTTTTCTTTCTTCTTAGGTTTTTTCAGATTATGATGTGAACTGATATCGTGGAAATCAGTTCAGAGTCGTAGAAAAAAAGATAGTTACCAATGAAATATGAAAAAATCTAACTTAAAACAAAGTCTGGTTTTGATGTTTTTTATTTTTGAAAAGTGAACTTTCGTGAATTGTATTTCGGTTTACAACAAAGTTATCATTGTAAAAAATAAAGGAGTTTATATTTTTCCTGAAGAGACTATAGTTCACACAATAAGAGTCAACAAAGGGCATAAGAGAGGAATAAACCGGGAGCAATCCCTGTTTTTATCGTTTTATTTTGTTCGGGTGAGCATCCAATTAGAGGCAGGTTTGTTGACTTTGATGCTTTTGTTAGGTATCGGTGAGGGGCGCTAGTTTACCAGAGAGGAACTGTCTGTTGGTGATAAGGAAAACACACATCTTCACACTCTTCTTCTTCACCACCAACACATACACGACAAAAAAAAAGTTGTACCATTCTCTGTTTTTACTCTTGTTTTTTTTTTTCTTCATATAATATCCCTCACCTCCTCTATTCCGGATTAGGCTTTGAAAAATATCCAGAAACATAATTGCAATTACTCCTTACAAAGAGAACTGTTTTAAACTTTGTTTTTGTTGTTTGTTTTTTGTCTCAGTATAAAGTCAAGAAGCAGTTCGAACATTGTCTTATAAATAAAGTTGTTTTTTTATATGCTGTTCAAAACCTGTTGAGACCAGGTATGCAATGCATCAAATTGGATAGTGTGTGCCTTATGTTAATTCCCAACGTAGTACTTTGCTTGAAATTTGTTGGGACGCATCTATTTTCTCGAGATCTCTGCAGGGATTCATCATCTTAAAGGTGGTAGAACCTTCATTTTTCACCAGTCGTGAGTTCATAATATACATAGAGTTTATTTTTGTCGTTGTCGTTGATGTCGGTGCTATGGGTGAAGAGGTGGTTTTGATGATATTCCACTGGCTCGTTGTTTAGCAATCGTTTTGCTTTTGTGTGTAGCATTGGTAATCGCTTAATCGACTGCGGTAGACACAATTTCTCTCGCCACACTTAGTCTGTAAATGCAGCGAGCGACAACGCTTTAATTAGAGTTGATTAATTTCCAACAATCTTCATTTAGACGTGACATTCGACGAACATCACCACTTCTAAACGCGCGCGAGTTCCCACTCATTTTAGTGTGTGCTTAACAAAAATTCACGTTGTCCCTAACTTGATATCGATACGCTTCAGACAATAAACTTAACAGTAGAATTTTTTGTACAGGGTATCATTGAAGTACAGAGTGTCATTAAAGTCAGTACCTAGTTGGTGAAATGAAGAGGATTTCTAAAGGAATTTTTTCGTGGCAAGATTGCACTATATTTGTGTACATAATACATTCATTAGTTTCAATGAATACTCCAAAGCTAATATAATGAAAAATGCCGAGGTTAGGTTATAATTGAGGACAATCTTTCCAATGGTGCTGTTTTCATTGACTTTGAAATGTATTTTCAAAGTCGACCATTTTAAAATTTTAAACAATGAGTTGTAGGTTGTTTGGAAAGCTATAATTCAAAAATAGCCCCAAAATATCCAACAATAGAGATTACAACGTACCATGTTGCTGTAGCAGCTTCGCTGCATAACAAGTGTGATATGCAGTGAAGCTGCATTGCGAAGCACATTTACAAGCACATAATTAAAAAATTATGAAAATTTGTGGAAGAAAAGCCTATATTTTGTATAAATATAGGCGTAGCATATTGTCTTTATAGCTCATAGCGCCAAATAGTTAACTTGAGAAATACCTTGTATTTTACTTAGAAAATTCACGCTACATTGAACTCGATATGCTATGCACTGTCATACGTTAACAATAGCGAGATTGTTCCATAATATTATTTAAAGAATGCTATAAATTGTTTATTTTGTTTATAATAAAAGGTAGACAAGCGACATTAACGCAACGAATAATAATGAGAAACGCGCCTCGAACGTTTTACTTGATAAAAATATTCAACATGATCTACAACAAATGTTGACCAAATTATAACAAATTTGGCTGCATTACTCATTTTTGTTTACTATAAACATAGAAATAATAAAAAGAGTGAAAAACCAGCGATGTTGTAGCAGATTTTTAAATGCGATGAATAATGAGAAAACTAACGAGGTAAAAACAACATTATTCGTTGCACACACAACTTCTACCATTTATCTTAATACTTTTGCAAAACGCCACAATAGTTATTTATACGAATATATATATTTGTAAATAAAAAAAATCAAAGTTAACACAAATAAATTTACGGCGTCCCCAAACCCGACAGAAAATGACCAAAACCCCAAAAATGCCAAAGTCATAAACGTCTACCCCTTTCTGGCTTTTAACGTTTGCAATAATCATTGCTTTCCTACGATGCACCGCCACTACTCTTGCTTTGCCTTCGACTTGTTAATCTTCATTTTATTTCTCCTGCCAACAACTAACCGCCCTCTCTGTGTATGTACCCCCCTCTTTTATATCCCCCTTCTTTCTCGACACATTGAAAAGGGGGGGGGGGAGGAAGGCGGTTGCAAAGTTGGAAGTCCGGAACGTGAAATGAGAATTACTAGGACCCGTGCAAATTCATTGGCATCGTTCGTTACGACGACTGCCCTTTATTAAAATGACCATTAGTATTAATGAGGACGGCGAAGGATGAAGTGGATTTGCAACGAGGCAGAAATTTGCCCACCCTTTCTCGTGTGTGTGTATGAAGCAAAGGGGAGAATAGAGAGGTTGGCTGCTACTCTGCCACCTATTCACCACCTGGTTCAAATTTACATAAACAAAAGGATCCGGTTTTATTTATTTTTTTGTTGGTGTTGTTATTGTCGTTTGAGAATGAGTGGGGGAGACGAGTAACAATATAGTTAGGAATAGGTGTGTAACGAGATAGTATAGCGTTGTTGATGAACTATTCATTCCAGGTCTGTTATTTTGAATTAATGAGCTTGAAACATGAAGTAGGGGTTTATGTTTCCGCCAATGAAGTTGTGGTTAACTTTTGTTTTTAAATAGGGTCATTTTGTTGAAAAAAAAATGATTGGAAATTAGATGATTGGCGATTTGTTTTTACAACTTTTTATTTTCAGCTTTTATTAAACGTAGCGTCTTAAGCAGTGTTCAAAAAGTTTTAATGTTAGATGTCCAACCGTAGATGTCATTTTTAACCAGGTTTTGTGTGTCGTAGGGACTTGTAGGCAAATTTTAGTCCCGCGTAAATTCATCAAAATTTGAGGAATCAATGTCGTTTCAATTCGAAACTATTGACACGTGAAAAGTCGTGTTTTCAGGTAGAGTGTTGCTGATGTTCTGAACCGCGTGTTCGTTTCTCATTGTTGTAATTGTAAATAAATATACATACTATACATAGTTTACTACACATAAGTTTACGATCATTGTTGCGTGTAAAACAGATTCAGCCGAAGAAACACTCTACTACTAAAGGCTGTACCAAAATAAAAAGTTTGTTAAATTTGTTTATAAATGTGAATATATTTGTTAAAAATATTAACAGCATCGTTGAAACATAGCTTCTAAAAGTAAGGGCAGTGGTATTTTATGGATCATTGTTTTAATTATGTCTCCAAAATAATTAATAGTAACCTTACGTTTGAAATATAGTCATATTTCGATCAATTTTTTTATAGATGAAAAGATATTTTTTTATGGATATTAGATTCATCATGTTAATGGCGCATTTTAAGACCATCTAAAGTTCAACACGGGCAGATTAAATTTCAAAAGAGGATTTGACATTTTCGTTATCTACTCTATGATTAAAATGATAGGAATTTTGTTTTAAATTTTGAAGTACCGAACAGTCTGCGTATGCGAAAGCTCTTATCATCGTCTCTAATTAGCACGATGTACAGGGTGAATCGTTTTATAACCAACATCATACACAATTCGTATTTTCCTCTTTAAAACATTTGCTCAATATTGTCATTCGTTTCGAATGAAACACCAAATTAGTCGTTCTTTGCGTTTCTTTAATTGAAACACAATTAGGGACATAAAGAAAGAAATAAGAAGAAAAAAAGGTTGTCTAAAACGCGAAACTCGAATCTTTCCAAAGCATTTTCCCGAGCGACCGTTTAAAGCAAAATAGCAACTCCGTTGGGAATTGCTTTATCTGGACACGAGTGGGTATTGTGACGTCGTTTGCCATTGCACTTCGCTTTCCTCTATGACCGGACGATCACCTCTGGGGAGCTGTCAACGCCATTTTCCTCCCCTACAAAAGGGGTGAGGAAGGTCTTACTACCACCACCACTACTTCTATTACTACTGCCACTACTAGTAATACTCCCCAGCTACCCTCTCCCTTTCATATTGGACGTAGAAGAGGGAGGTGACCGCGTAACGAGAAGACCCTTGCGTGTGCACTCTTTTCTTTACTCTCTTTTCCACCAATCAAAAACTTACCACCGATCGACACAACTAAAGGTGGTTTTTTTTGTCTTCGTTTTTTTTTATCTATTCATGCGTTGTTACTACAGTATAGCCCAAACACCCTATCACCTGCGACCAATGAAAATATGTTTGGTCAAATTTTATCATTGTCGCAGGTGATGTCTTTTTTATGTCAAAATCTCTATAATTTTGAGAATGGTTTCGTTTTCTCCACCCCCCAAGTTAGGTTAATTGTATAGCGTGTCCGAAAATTATTTTTACCATTTTGACACTACATGAAATATAAGCTGTAAAGATAGTTATCGGACACCCTATATATTTGCGTTATGGTGGTATTACCACAAATGTTACGTGCTATCGTGATATTATTCTTGTACTGTCGGTAGTACCAGTTTCTTGAGTTGTTCGAGATATCATATTTATTATTATTCGTAGTACTGTATGAAATACTAACGTTTTTATTGCAAGCTTTTTTTATTTAACTCATTGGGGCATTGTCACGGTTCGACCTCTTTGAGCTCGTTTTTATTTTGGTAGGTTCTTGACGACCTACAGATCTGAAATTGTGAACATAAACATAGCTTGTGGAACGTTTTATTCTAAACTAGTATACAGCCCGTCAAAATATGACGGAAAAGTTTTTATTTTGTTATTTTTGTTTTCGTTTTAACTCATATTGCTTCGCAACATTCGTTGCAGGTATGTTTTATATCATTTTAAATCACGTTGCTTCGCAACATTCGTTACAAATATGTTTTATATTGTTTTATCTTATGTTGCTTCGCAACATGAGTTACCTGTTGCGACAACAGGTATGTTGCTTCACAATAGGTATGTTGCTTCTTAACTCTTTTAATAATTTGAGGTAGCTGTCCTAAGACTGACAAAAAGAAGCTGTGGTTCTTTTTGCTTGGTCACCACCTTACTGCTACCCAAGAGAGTGGTCCTTATCTTTCCCACATGTGTAAAAATGGGAGAGCTGACCCTTTTTCTCCACATTAGCTGGAAAAGGGACTGGTTGTTATCAAAGGTCCCATCAGTGAAACAAAGGGGGAAAAGCGTCCCTTCTATGCGCACACACACTTGAACTGCACAAACATGCTGTTTTATTAGAATGATGATTTTATTCTATACATTTTCATATACATGTCTGTTATTTATAGTTTACTAACTTACATATAGTTCATCTGAGTGACCAGTCTGTGTTGAAAGTGTTAAACCACTCACTATACAATATCGTTGACTACATATAATTTATCAGGATAAGCACTTATTGTTTGCTAATTCATCCGAATAAACACTTAACACAAATCAGCATACATATGTGGTACTTTTCAATTAAAATAGAAGGCGCTAGTGGTACCCAGTGCTGGCATGTATAATGGATTACAATCTTTACATTTGTATAATTTGAGACGTTTATTCTATTTACTTGTTTTTTGTTATTGTTGGTATATTATTAGTTTATATTACTGTGGTACTCTTCACTATAATGACGTTTTGCTTGTGGTACATTTTTTGTCATGCTTTTGAGACAAACTTTGCTATTGGCTATTGAAATATCACAAGGTATATAAACAGGGAGACGTGGTTTTGTTTAGTATAAACACTAATAAAGATGGGGGTTTAAAGTTGAAGCAAGGAAAAGCAATTCGAGAGTACAAATATGACGAAAATCGATCCATCTTTTCCGAACCCACCAAAAAAAATAATAAAATCATGAAAATAAAGTGAAAAGCAGTAGAGTGTGTGTGTTTGAATGGCCGATTTTCAGTATGTCTCGTTGATGGGTTTACGTTGCCTATTTTTGGTCAAGACTGAAAATTCAATTATGTCTAGCTGTCTTTTGTTGGGCTTTTGTCGCTGTCCAAAAAGGTTTAAAGAAACATGGCAAAGACAGCATTGAAAGAAGTAGGATAATAAAAAAAAATATTGTAAAAAAATAAAAAATAAAGTCGATTTTTCGTGTCGACTTTCATCTTCAACCTAACATGAAAGGTTGTCCATTCAAATTCCGGGTTCGCTTATTGGAAGGATTAAAGGCGGATTGGGTTACGACACGTTGTTTTGACGTTTGTGCTTGGGTGAAGGCAAAATTAGGTTTTGCTGGACCAATATTGGTTTTTGGCATGTCGCGATAAATACTCTTGTTTGGCAACTTTCGTCGAAGAAAACTGCCTCTGTATTGCCAACCTTCTTGGAACTTGGATGTCATAAAAAAAACAACAGTCGTAAACAGAAAACAGCAATGGGGGATTTTCTGTTGTTGTTTTCTATATGGTCATTATCACAGTAGGGTTTTTTCAACAGTAAATACGATTCTGTATGTCGATTATTTTTTGTATTGTAATAAAAACTGGAAATATTTTGTTATAGTACCTAATTTGTATGAGACCATTCTTAAGAATGTTCCAAGAACGTTCGCAATTTTCTTTGTATTTTCTTAGACCAAAACGTCTTTGAAATGTGGAATATTCTGAAACTAAAATGTGGAATATTCTGAAACTTTAACATTCCTCGGAATTACAGTGGTTTGAAAAATTAGTTCTTTGCGCTGTATTTGCCAAACAGTCTGTGAAATTTGGAATGTGCCGAAACTTTAACATTCTCAGAACGTTGGCGGTTTCATTCTTTATGTAGTATATTTTTATCAGAAGTTCTTCAGGGCTCAAATTTGGAATATTTCAAAATATCGAACGTTTATGGCATATCTTATTCTGTGTCAACATGATTTGCAACAAAATTGACCATAGTTTTGTGTGGTATTTACCAAAAGTGCTTCGGTTTTCCAGAATTGCCAAGAACGTTCGTTAATTTTACTCCCCTTTCGCAGTACAGTATTTACCAAAAAGGTTTGTAGGGTTGGAATTTGGAATATTCCAAAAACATCGAACATTTAAGGCTTAATTTATTGTGTTCCAACGGAATTTACCAAAAAATTTTCCCAAAATTGACCAAATTTTGTGCGGTAATTACCAAAAGCCCTTTAGGGTCCGATTTCGGAATTTTTTGAACCAATAGTTCACGTTTTAGTACCGTATATTATTTTTATTTAGCAATACAATTTTTTCAATCTCTCTAGTGAGTTTGTGACGAATTGATTTCTTTAATGTGTGACTGAAATGGAAGGAAAATCCAGTCTTTTAAAAGGTTTTTTTTCGCCGTTTTTGGAAAGTACAATAAGATGGTGTGTATAACCTTCCATATGTATCGAAGAGCAAAAGATGTGAATTGAATTTTCGCTTTTCACGTGGTACCTGCCACACTTTATTTCTTACTCGATTCACCTTGTCACTCGACGTTAGGAATGAAGTGAAAATTGTATATACTTTTCTTCCATATCATCCTTGAAAGAGACAGCTGTAGTGGTATTCAATTTTTATTCGAAACTGTCCACTATTTTTTCCCATCTTCTATGTATTACGTAGATAAAGTCGGACTTGACGATACAGAAACTAGCAATTTCTTGTCGATTTTTTTTCGTTTTTTCTTTTTATTTTTTATAAATGGTTTCTTTTGAAGTTGAGCGCAAAGGAAAAAAAAACCGTTTCGTGATGGTAATAACCGATAGTTGAAATTACACGTAATGATGTATAAAAAATGATACTCTTGTCAGTTAATATCGATCATCAAAGTGAAATTGAAGGAGGGGCAAAAGTTGGTTAAATATCTTTACAGGATTTATTTTTTTACAACGAGTTGGTAATGCAAGTTATGTTTATCGTTATTGTATTTACCATTAAACTACATTACCCATGATGCTGTTTTTTTGGTATTAGAATGAAAATTCTTTCTGGTGAGTGAATTAACCTGGCATCGAGTTCGTACTTAGGAAGTTTTGTAAAATTCATGAGGTTCGGATGGAAAAGAATAGAAGCGATGACATGAATCGATTTGCTGTTGAAAATCGCTTGTCAAATATTTGGCAAGTTTATTGATCTTGGTTTTAAGTTCCTTGTAAAGTGGGATTAGAAACGTGAATTTCCAAATTCGTCGGTTTTCCAATGAATTAAGTTTGATTTATATTGTTTTTTTTTTCCCATGGTCGCTACGATACGTTTCGGTTTTGCAGCGCGATGTTGAAACTTAAATGGCTTTCAGTTGGCAGTGCCATCTAACGATAATGTATATTAGCATACTACAAGTTGACGGTTCACAAACATAGAACCATATAGTAACCGATTTGTTAAAAATGTTGACATTTTTAGTAATGATTTAAGTACAGGATGTCCACAATGAGATGTAAACATTTCACTCACGTACAGATTGAAAGTAAATAAGTATATAACCATTAATAAATATAGAGATGATAGTAAATATACTAGAGTTTCATTTTTAAAAAATGACTTTAATTCACTTTCGCATGGGCACCTTTGGTACAAAGAATGTCTAGGAAGTAGTCTAACTCAGGCCTTCTTAACCTGTTGGTCGAGACCCCAAATGGAGTCGCGGAACTAAATATAGGGGTCGCGAAACTTTGACAGTGTTTTCACAATGATCGAAAATTAATCAAAAATCAAAAAGTGACAAAGAAAACTTAATTCCTGAAAAAAAATTTTTTTAGAATTGGCCCTAAACATACTTCTACCATTTTGTACTACCTATTTATCTGAAACGACATTTTCAGCATCGACGATAATTAAATCAAAATGTTGTTCAACTTTGAAAACGTTGAAGATGCCGTGCGTCCTGGATTATCAAACATTCAGCCAAAATTTGATGTTTAATGTAAACATAAACAAGCACAACCTTCCGTTAGTATGTAAATAATTTGTTTTGTGATTTATTATCAGTATATGATTTTATTTTACAATATGATTTTATTGTTCATTCTAATTTTACTATTTTATATAATTTTATTATACCGGGAGTCGTGAAAATTTTTCTCGGATAAAAGGGGGTTGCGAATGAAAAAAGTTTAAGAAGGCCTGGTCTAAAGAACTCAAGTAATGTGTCCAGCAACAATTCCTCCATGTCAGGATAATTGTCAGAATCGTTTGAAAACTTTCAACTTGACTTAGAATGTTTATGTTTCATATTTAAGTATGTGTCATGTTTTGAAATTTTTCAAACAAAAATGAACACGGTCTTTCAGGCACTCGTTCGCTATACATCGCCAAAGTGTTCAGTCGCTCAGAGGCGCCATTTTGTAAAACAACTGACTGCAGCACCATTGTGGCACTGACACGCACTACAAAGTTCTCACATGAACTTCGAGTTTCTGCTTCCGTTTCAATCACATTTTTATAACTTTATATAGAAAAATAACGGAGTTTCCAAATGTTTAGACTTCATTGTGGACATCTTATACGTTATAACTTAGAATCCTTAGACACTTGGCAAAATAATATAAGTTGTCTTACATTTATTTGTGTTTAAATATTTGAGGTATCGTTTCATTCTTTGTCCTGTTCTAAGAGAACACAGCGAATAGATGGTTATTTATATATATGAAAATTAGCAATATCCGCGCGACTTCGCTCACGCACTACTCTGGAATCAGTGTTGAAGTTTTCATGATATTTTCATGAGGATGGATTAAATTTAGTGGTTATTAAAAAGATATCAATGTAAGTGAAGTGGTAGTCATTCTGTCGTCAACAAACGCTTGCAATCATAAGAGGCAACGTTGAATTCTAAAATGTCGCCATTTTGTTTGGCGCGATTCGAGTTGAGAAGCCGTTATCAAGCTGTTTTGCTGTGGTAAGAGAAGAAATGTTGCAAACCAACAACAGTGAGCATGAATAGGATTGAAGTGGTTAATACTTTTACTAAAGTCTTCCAAAGTCACGACATCTTTGACATTTCCCTTCTGATGTCGTCAGCAGTTAACTTCTTTTCAACAATTTAATGTGCGTGTTATTTTGTGTGTGTCTGGGATCTATTGCGACGGGACACGTCTTCTTTCAAATAGTTTTCCGTCTATAATATAGCTCTTTTACAATTTCCTACTGGAAAGTTTGCAAAAGTCATTGGATGACTTTGGACGAAAAGGAGGATATCGTTAACCAATAGCAACAGAGTCCAATATGTCAGAAGGTTGTCTTCGGGTATATTCTTTTATTTTATTTTTTTGTTTTTATATTTATATGGATCGACCTTTTTACCAAAAAAAAAATAAAATAATGTCTTTGAATAAGTCTCTTGATCCGAACGAGTTTTGACAGACAAATACAGTCGAAAAACCAACTCCTACTTGAATTTTATTGGCAGCTTGGATTTAATCGTCAAGCCCCCTTGTTTTCGTTCTTTGCCAAAAGAATATTCAATGAGCTTTCCCGCAAAAGCGTCATTAAAAACAAATGCCTGTCAAAGATTAGAACAAGGGTAAACAACACTAAACCTCTTTTTCCATCCAAAATCTTTAGCCTGGTTTTCCCCTCATTCACCTCTCCACATTCCTGTTTTCTCGTCTTCCTTTGATACATTTTTCCATAGACGTCATTTTTTTTTCCATGTCAGTCAAATTTTTTGATCTTATCGGATTGTGGCCCCGAAATGTCAATAGTGACGATGTACGTTCACCATATTGGGAAATGTTACCTATCGAAAAAGTAATTTCGTTTTGGAGCCCCGTTTTTCTTCTTCTTCTTCTATTTTATCCAGGATTGGATCTCTCCGTTTTCATTGAAATATTCACGAATTTTGTTTTGTTTTTTTGTTGTTGATTTTCTGTTTTTGTTTTATTATACATCGGAATGATTGCAAAGATTTTTCGGGTGTCTCGTTTTCTATGATCGAAAATTCAAGCCCAGCTATACTATTGAAATCGAGCTTAAGAATCGTCTTTCATATTTATTTATTTATTTATTTATTTATTTATTTAACAAACAACACAAACGTAAAGGACTTTTGAAATATTTGACATAGAAGTTTTTTTTATATAATTTCGTTCAACATGCCCTTTAATGGTCATGTGTTCAAAACATTTTGAGCTCTTTTCAACTCTCGTGTAGCATTTGATATTGAAGTGTTTGGGAAATGTCGGAAACAAGAGTTTGTAGTTCCTGTCTGTTAAAATGTCACTTGGTTTGATGGCATATAAATAATGAATCGCCCATTCCAATTGCACGACCACCACAAATGGAATCCAACACCACTCCTTAAAACTTGCACTTTGTGATTTTAAGTAAAAGATATATTTTTTGTTGATATGAGGTATTCGTTGATAACTTATGTTTTAAGTTATCATTCAAGAAAATACGTTACAGAAAAATTACTTTAATCTGTTATTAAAATGTAAACTTGGACTTTCTCCCTTAAATCATGAACTTTTGTTTAAATTTCAAAACGTATAAAAGTTGAACAGTTACATTATTTTTTTCTAGTTTTGTTTTTTATATTTTTAAAGTAAAAATATTGAAGTTTTCGGTCAAGGATATACGTTATGGGGAAGTCTTTTTTTAAAAATTTATTTTTATTATTTTTTCTCTTCACTTTTCAACTAGGCATGACTCATTTGACGTGTGGCCTCGAAACTCCTTTTCAAGTTGAGTTTTGGAAGTTTTTGGAAGATTTTTTTTTTTAACAAATAATTTTATTTTATTGTAAGACCCTCGAGGCTAAGAACGTGACGAATAGGTGTTATCATCTGATAACATACAAAAAATTGTATAGTACTGTTTAGTTGGTGATGTCTAGTTTTTAGGTGAAAGTCATCGTTTGGTTCGCATTTTTACGATGCTTATTTCACTTTTTAAAATAATTTTTTCATATGCAAACGCAACTGAAGTCGATTTAGGTCATATTCAAGTAAAAGTTGTAAAGTTATATTCATTTACTGAACGTTATGTGAGATTTGTTGAAGTTCTTGTAAGGCATTACTTGTTGAGAGAACATCACAAAGACTTGTAATGTTAAAGTTAGTTTTTGTTTTGTTTTTGCCCGGTTATATACTTATAAAATCTTAAATTGGAAAGTTTTTATAATGGTATAGTTGGATGTAGCCAAATTTGATGAAGAATAGGAACTTGTTCAGGATTTTTAAATATACCCTTAAAGCTAGTTATTTATTGATGAATCGAAAGCTGGAAAATACAGCTTCATAAATTTCGATTCGATGTTCATGCAAATTGCAGTTTTTTAGTAGTGTGGAATCGATCGAATTGCATCGAAATAGTTTCCTCCTCTTTAAAACGCACAATCTCGTGCTGGGGCCTTTCTATTAGAGGTTTGCATTAAGCGCAACAGCGGCTTTTATTAATGGTACGTTACTTGTTGACCACTGGAGGTCACCACATGTTTTCGGGGTCAGCGAAGTGGTGCAAAGACTGAATAGGACGATGCAGAATTGGGTGGAAGTTTTTTTTTGTTGTGTTTATATGTATACATACGCGTATACTGCATATGACATTTTGAAGTTTTGCTTGATACTTAAAACTGTTTTCATGCTGATAGCAATGTTAATATTTTTAATATTTTATGTTTTAAATGTAGCTCAACACGTTTAAGCTTTTACACCATTAACTACGTTTTAAATATCTAAAACTGATGATCTTGTAGATGATGGTTGTTTAAAATGTAAATCAAACAAGCAACACGCGTTGCTTTTGCACGCACCATTGTTGAACGCGAGCAACGTTGATTCTGCATGCTTGTTTGTGTTACAGTTACCGTGACAGAAGAATTTATGCTTTTGCAACTTATATCTGAAAATAACACTAGTTTTTACCCGACTGCGCAAAAAGGAGGGCTATGTGTATGTATGTATACATGATTCTTTGTTTCGTCATACAGTCTAAACGGCTTGATAGATTTTGATGAATTACGTGTCTATGGATTCGTGTTAGTCTCACGAGTGTCACTGGGTATATGCCGTCAATTAAAAGCAACTATGGCGGACGCTATATGCCATAGTATATGCGCAGTTGGTTTTTTTTTAAATAAACAGTCTTGTTTATATTATCATTATGTTGTGAAGTACAGTACGGACATTTCTACGCGAATTTCTTATATGAGATTATGCTTATAAGCGTCGAAGAAATCCTGCCAAATGCTCGTTATAAATTTTGTTATTATGCGATTGTACAGTGGTCTATTTGCAGGACCAACGCTGATAGTTTCGCCATTTGTGAGGTATTTCGATATATCGTCGTTTTCGATTTATGCGCGGTTTTGCGTAGAACGAAACCCTCGCATAAGTCAAGGACCTTATGCAGTTATCTTCTCGTGAAAGTGAAGGGGACAAAAAACCCAGCTGCGCAATGTGTACGTCGAGAGAGACGATACCAAAGCTGTGTGTAGCAAAAGCTGTTTCTGAGAAGTGATGAAGTTGTAATTGCTCCGTTTTACGACAAGTTGGTCAACCGAGTGCAAATAACGATTTCAACCTTGTTTCCCTCTCACTCGCGGCACAGGTGCTGTTTTCAGCCTCGTTTTCACAATTCTCACCAACATGGTGCGAGGATGAAAAACAAAGAGAGTCATCACAAAACGACGAATAAATGAATATAAATATTTGCTTTGGAGCCATCCTTTCAGGGCCACTAGACATTTGCTCCTTTGCTTTATCTTCGAGGAGGGTTTAAAAACACGTATACAGTACACACACACCCACAATGAGTGGAAGAATTTGTATTCCCTTTTTGCAAAGCTTGTGTCAACATTAGCAAGAATGTCAAGTCGTTGGAGGACCTTCTATTTTTTTTTGTAAAAGAAATTTCTTAAGAAGGTGGATGAATGTTTTATTAGGTAATTGCTGCGAGTTTATTACCACTCTGCTTCCTGCTGGCACACCTGAAAATAGTCGCCACTTTTCGTTTTGTCTTTTCCAACTCTCTTTCTTCGTCAAATAGGAAGTTTAAAAAAGCCCACTTGATGTTTTAGTAATGGTTTTTTTCTATCTGTGTCTACCTTTTGTGTTGTTAGAAAACCACACGTAACAATCAATGAACGACTTATTTTCAACCTCTTAACGGGTGATAAAAGCTTTAAAGCGTGGGATCGAGTAGTGAGAATAATTCTAAAATGCTAGCGTCTTTTCCTCATTAAGTTAGGTAGACATAATTAAAAATTGCTTACGTTGAAAAACTGCATGTATACATATTGTATGTACCAGTACGCATTTTTTAAAAAACAAATTACATAAACAACTTTTGATTAAAAATTGTTTTAGCAAAGTTATTACTGTATTTGTATTTCAAATGTAGCTCAATATACTTTAATTTTTGGGTGTGCTTTTAACTAAACTAGTGGTGTATTTAGGAATAGGCAAAGGGGGCAAAAGCCTCCTTTTTTCAAGAACCCAGAAAAATGCCCACAAAAATTTGCTTTTTGATATACTGTACATGTTTGCTTTTCTGTATAACCTATTATCATAATCCTGTGTATCCTATTGAAGATAGGAGTTTTTAGGTGATATCATAATTAATATCCATAGTTTTATGCATCAAACCGATTTCTGGATACGCCCCTAAACTAACCCACGTGATATCACGTAATTTGGTAGGGCATTGTTTAAATATTTAAATCGAACTATCAACACGTATGATGTTTTCCACGTGCTCATTATTGAACACGGGCAGCTTCAATTTTACACGTAACCAACATCGATTCTGTACAAGTTTTGTTGAAAACGTTCTGCACATAGCTGGTAAAATTGCTTTTCGCACTGAGGGCAGCACGTTTTCAACAAAACTCTCAGCTGCACTGAATTGGCAGACCATAGTTTTTTTGCGTTACAGAGTATATATTACAGAGTATATATTGCATACAGAGGATACTGTGACAGAGAATGTTTTGTTTTCGCAGTTTTCACTTATATGCTTGCTAAGTTAGAAGCACTTTAAAACTTGACACTCAAAAGTTTGTATTTGTGAGTACCGGTAGTTTTTCGTTTTCAAAACTTTTATATTGAATTTTTGAAATTGGTGTGTAAAGGTTTGTTTATATATAGAGAAAGTTGCCATTATGAATCCCATTTCGAGCCGAGCAACCCTTTCCGACATTCTGGTTTGAGTGTGTCTGCGGAAAGAGATTTTCACCTGATGGGAAGTGACTTTGGTCTTAGTTTATGGCTTAGTCTATGGCCTCGGTAATTGCACCAGTTGGACCATCTCGAGCATTTATTTTCAATGGTTTTAATTTATATTATGGCGAAAAGCGCTTGGAGGGAAATGCTGTTGATGTTGACGTTGTTGGGAGGAAACGAGTCTTTGCCGGTTTCGCCAAAAGCTTTTCACCATTCGCTTTTCTTCTCTCGTTCCATCTCACTTTTAGATTCAGCGTCTTAAATTGCTTGCAAAACGTCGCTTGTTGACTAAAGTTTAGATTTAAACCTTCGCCAAAATAAACCATGGTTCTCATGCATTTTAAGTTAAAAAACCCACTCGGTTACGATGTTCTTATCCTTTTATTTTTTCACTTAAATGTTGAAGTTGTGTATACTTTTCAATATTCGAAAGTTGTATAATGCTCGTTCCACTAAGCAAGTTTGATTACGCAGAAATACATTAGTTATATGCTCTATATGTTGAACAATATTAATCATGTTTTCGTTGGAATTGGTGATTAGTGAAACAGTATAGCCTATGCATATTTTAAAGTAGGAATAATCATTAGTGTGTAGATAAAAAACAGGTTTGTAAAAGTCGCACTAATTAAATTGAGCAATATTAATGCACACGTTGTCCATTAGGCCAACTCCACACACTTATATTTTTGTGTTTATTTAACACACCCCTACGGACAAACCATAACCAAATTAGAGATTATTAAAGATTATGTGACGCTACTCTTGTAAATTTCATCTATTTTAACTGTATATATTTGAATGATTTTATGTGTGACTCAGATGAGTCGTTATATAATAAATAAATAAATAAATAAATAAATACAAAAGTGCACCAGAGAAATGCAGAGATCTGAATTATATAATTTTTGGTAGCTTTCTTAAAGTGATTACATTTAATATGATGTGTACGTAAGATCGAGATATTTCGGAGTCTGAATGGTAACTGGTTCCATAGTGATAATGCGTTATATGACGCATTATGTTTCCTTATCTCTGACCGTTTGTTTTTTGATCATGTTAATTTGTTGTAAATAGTTTTAGTTTTTTTGCTCTGTAATCTTTTGTGATTGGACCACTTGGGCTGTTTTGAGTAATAAATAAATAAAAAAATATGGAAATCTGCGACATGCTATATTTGTTGGTATAAACTTATAACAAGAGTTATGAATTTTTATTATTGATTAAAAGCTTGACAATTGTACAATCGACGCATGTTTAGTAACATCTAAAATCCATTAAAAGTTTTTTGATCAATTTGGATGAGATAAAAACTGAAATTTTCTGAAAATTTCCGATTTCTCGGTAAATTTTAAATTTCCCACGTATTAATCGTCACGCATTACCTAATGACGTGAACGCGCATTAACCCGAGTAATTCGAAATTCATAGAATAGGCTATTGTTAAATGGGTTTTACTTATGCAGATCTTAATTAAAATAAGTTAAAATTTCACGACGACGCTGAGGTTTTGACGTTGAAGCTTATTTGCATTTTGAAACGCATTTTGTGTCTAGTACGTTTGCTGAAGTGGGTTCCTGTTATCGATTACCAACCCTATCATAGTTGACGAAGAAAAATGTTTAGGAATTTTTGTCGTGTTTCTTGACTAATTTGGTCAAGTATTGTGGCAATTAACTTCAAACGTGCGCTGATGTGAATTGCCAACCGATGCATTTGATTGCACGTCACTCTTTAATCCAATACACCAGATTTGCATGCTAATTTAGGAGCATCATCAGTGCTGAAGGCCTATTCATACAACACAAACCCCATCAGTTTAGGGGTGATGGTTTCTGGCCATTTACAAAACTTTTATGGCATTTTCGGATAACGAGGGAAAGGGGGAGGGGGGTATATTTGTTTATCTTATGATTTGCTCGTCCGGTTGAATGATGGTGTTTACTAATTACCGCAACAGCATTACGAAGGTAACGAGACGAAGGCGACGGAGGAAATTTTTAATGGTATTTCAAGTACGTGATTGGAATATGCACAGGTTTCGCCGATGTCGCTTGTTGTTTAATTCCTCCTCCTATTACTATTATTATTATTATTATTGTTATTATTACGATCGATTGTGTAGAAATTTTTCAAAAACTCGTTTCCTAATGCCGAGTTATTAAACGTCATTACCGGAGATGTCGCCAGATGAGGTCGTTGCATAAGGAATTGAGCAAGCACTAGTAAACGTGTGGTTTATCGCTATTGACGAATTACAAAATCTTGTCGGATTTAGTCAACCTTTTGAGAACGTTGGTGTGTCTACTAATGACGTCATCGATGCAGATATTTTTTTTAAATACCTCCCACGCGTATTTTTTTATTTTATTTTATTTTTATTTATTTATTTATTTTTGATCCTTTAACTGGATCAGCTAAAGATAATAGAGACATTAAAAGATACAACATAAGTAGATACAACAAACATGTGAATACAACAAAACCTACAAAACATAAATTATAAACACAATACAAATATAAAATTGAAAAACATGCCATTGCTTAGATTCGAAAATCACATGCCTAACTTAATGTGCTTGAAAAGTTTCTTTTTAAACTTCGACAAAATTTTGAATCTTTAAATTGTTTACAGCCAGCCTGCGGATATTAGTTGGTATAAGGTTCCATTTGGGAAAGCAAAAGACTGGAAATCTATTATGTTTTATTATGTATTATGTATAAATATGTATATTTATTATGTATAAATTATTATGTATTACCATTTGAGTCTTCTCCACAGGGCAACACCTACACACATATTTTTTTAAGTAATGAATAAACATAAGTCAAAGAAATATGTAATTTAAAAGTATGGAAATAGGTATAAGAATGAATCACATTCGCCCTCTACATTCGAGTCACGATTACAGCGAAACTAACAATTTTTTAATATAAACATTTTTTTTTATTATTTTTAATGAAAAAAAATCGATTTTGGTAATTTTTTTAAAATCTTAAAGCTGTGTTAAAATTTTAAATAGTCGTTTAATAGATTTATGTCTTCATTACAGAAGTTGTTTTTTTTTCGCTTTTTATTTTCATTTTTATAAACGAATTTTTGATTTCTTTACGAAAAAGTACGAGCTAATGCCTAATGAATGCCATTTTTTTCTTTATACCTGTATATACGAGTGTATTTTTATTCTCATTTAATAGCAGAAATAGTGTTTAAGTTAGCGAATCAACTTTATTGATTTAATAACAAAAAGTCATAATTTAATTTTCAGATTCATTTAAACTCGTTCGAATTTCATACATGAAATGTCACCTTAAACAATTAACCTTTCTTTTTCGGCAATTGTGCAATTGTTAGAAAATCGAGAAAAGTCCTTTGTTTTTGCGATTTCAACACAAACAAAATTACAATTAAACTTGAAAAGGAAATATGTAAAACTAGAATCAAAATAAGGTTCAAATTTAGTGGAAAAAGTTCACAATGTAGTACACATTGTAGACCATTCACAATGTAGTTCACAATATAATATAATACATTACTATGAATATACTGTATAGGGTGATCTGTATTTTATCTTGTTGTACGTGGTTGTTTTAAAAAACATAGAATTGAACGTGACTATTGTTCAAAAAATGTGAAAAATTGAACATGGTGTAAGTTAGAACCCTGTACGACACCATTGTCGAAAGAGATCTTAAACGTGATAAATGTTGTTTACTGTAAAAAATCTTGCGTTACATATATTGACAGAACAATAGGAATACCATGGATCTGACAAGCCTTTAACCTCGTTCAAATAGTTTGATACATTGATGTTTGAAAATGTAACTATGCAGAAAAATTGTCACACAACGAATCAATATACAGTACTATGAGTCTATGATTGCGTTACTCGATAACGATTTTTGTGAAACGTTCTATACAATTTTTAATTTATTTATAGATGAGATAATTAGATAGCAATTAAGTATAGTTATCCGTATTTTCATAATGATTTAGTTAAAACGGATTTTTCATACATCCCACGTTTTTATGTGTTTCAGAAAACGACACGTCGGGTTTAATCCTATTGCTTTTGCTGTCAAGTCGTTTATATATCCTCTTTTTTTTTATCGAACAAAATAGATTACTGCCACGAGGCTTTGAAAGCCTTTAAACACCTTATTTTCACCACTTGTACAGGTGAATCGTATTTCCTCTCTTTGAAGATAAAAAAAAAACAAACAACAACGGGCCACCTACACACAAAAATATCATCATCCTTCTTTTTCCCTAAGTCTTTCCCATCAAGTAGATCTCACTCCTATATACTTCACTACCATACAGAACAAGTAAAAAAAATTCTTTCAACATCAACGGCTCGAGTTTCATTTTTCTTCTCCTCTGTCCCCATTTTTTTTTTGTACTAGGGACACCTTTTTCTTCTTCTTCTTTTAGCTCAGGCGCCTGAGCACATCTTTTTTTTTCTACCCCTCTTTCTTACTTAATACCCTAGAGGGAGCCACTAGGCCTATCTAAAGGCGCCAACTTTTACCGACTCTGACACTAGACCGGTTTGCCGTCTGTGGTGGTGACTGTCGCGGCGACCTCGTCACACGAATTGCCGTATTTCCTG